>JAOTRI020090274.1:0-15814 GCA_028564885.2 Zoanthus sanctaehelenae
CAGTAATAAAAGAATTAACTGACTCACCTAATTCTTGTTTTCTTCGGTTAAATTTGGCTCTTTCATAAATGACATTTTGTTTTTTCACAAAATGCTGCTCAAACCTGTCTTTCACTACCTCATAATTCTTGGCCTCTTCAGCTGAAATGACAAATGTGGGCATAATGTTGTCGCTTTTACTCCCCATTGTGTACAACAGAGTGTTCACTTGGCTTTCGCCATCACTTATGTTAAGCCCAGACGCTGAACGAAAACGTTCAAATCTTTTGATCTACTTCGGCCATTCATTTGGCATGGAAAAATCAAATTTTTCCGGTGGGGAGATTCTGTATGAAGGAGCACTGAAATTCAACGCTGGATTTTCACCTGACACCCTGTTGTCGATACTAGGTTTCCACTTGCCGTTTCTTGGCTCATTTTTGCACGAAATTCACAAATACGCTATTAATACAGTTACTTGACTTTCCCTGAGCCACTTCTAACACCATGTATTGTTGAATGGCCGGAACAAAGAATACTACACAAGGATTGTGAACACACACACTCAAGTTTTAATGACCGCCATGTTTGTGGCATATTTCCCAATACTAACGAGCGAGCCCTGGAACTAATTCCACTGGAGGTCTCGATTGGTATTTACATTACAACTTACACTACAACAGATAAAGTTTATTTTTCCATTATTGAGGAAAAGACCATTTAGAACTTCAGGGCTGATCTCTGCAACATCATGGTCTTTAATGATTGTTGTTAGGAAGCTTTTTACAGCATCATTGAAGTAAGTGAATGTAGTGAGCTTGTTATCATCCATTTGCATAGTTAACGTACATACCACTTTGGTCTTCTTTGTTGTTTTCAGTAAAGTGTTGCGGCAATTTGCACAGCTGTAGCTGCCCCTTTTTCAGTAAGTTCTTCTATAGTATAATTACGAAATGAAACATGAATTTTTCTTGGCGACTATGACACCAATACATACGGCCGTGTAGATGTTGTCTTCAATGTCTTCGGCTTCAAGATTAACATTCTGTATTTGCTCGATGGTTTCCACTGCTGTGTTTTCATTTGTGGTGAGATATTTTTCATCAACAAAAATACGTACGGTGAGATTCTTCAAATGGTAATTATCACCTGCCTTCAATTTGCAATCAACTCTTCCCATACTACAAGTTTTACCGAGTTAGTTTGATCAGCTATCATCAGGTCTGCTTTGTACAACTTTCTTTCATTACGTATGATTGGTTGTTTGTTTAGTGATTTTGTTAATACTTTGACTTTAACAGCCACAGTTTCATAGAAAATTGTATTTAGACATCCAGTGATGGAATGAAGATGAGAGGCAAGAGACTCATCATACTCAAAAGGAGCAGTGGTTGGTGTAAATCTTTGCTGCTTTTATAATTGTGATTTCTCCATCATATCTACCAGAGAAACTCTTGTTAAAAGATCTTTTGATGCCTTTGATCTTGATTGGTGACTTCATTTTGAATGCTTGTTGGATATCAATCCTCTTTTTCGATGAAAAGCACACTGCTCTAACCAGTTTCTTATGTGGCATTTGGAGTTGGCAATTGAAATAGCTCGTTCCTGATTTCTTGGAAGTTTTAACTCTAGTGAGGTTGTGAATATACCCTTTAAGTTCATCTGAAAATAAGATATGAGAAAAGTTCATATTTCATAGATGAAAAGAAAAAATAAATATTAAAATAATAAGGTCTGAGTAACAATTCAACAATAAATTTTACCACCAGGACAACGCTTTTCAATTTTACAAACATGTTTTGGCATATACAAAGCTGCGGTTGAACACTGTAAACTATTTAGGTAAGTTGTAACAAAAAGTATAGAAATATAAACAATAACTGATTAAGACTCCTTCATGTTTTATAAGATTCATTACGAGTCATTTTCTGAAGCTGTACAAACTGAAATATAGTGATTTCGGGTACAATTTTGTAAACAGATTTAGCTTGTGTACTGTAAGTGAACTTTGACCCTACCGAATGAAGTTTTCTCAAAGCAAGACATGACTTTTGTAGTCAGTCTTAATGAAGAACGATGTAATGAAAAATATTGAAGTCAACACAAATTAATATTTTCTGCAAAGCGCCTCCATTCAAGAAAATCTAAACGTCGCTATTTCAGTGGCAAGCACATGGTTGTGACTTCGAGAGGCAGTTTTACAAATGGTTCCTTCAACTTGAAGTCCAAGTGAATGTTGTTCGAAGTGGGCAATTAACATTTATTTTCACTTTTCTCTGGTAATTCTCATTCCCCATTGCTGGGTTTATTTGTTCTAAAAGAATCAAAGAACGCCATGCAGACAGGACTTCTCTTCTTCTTCTGAAAACAAACCACATATATTAACCACTCCAAAATTCTTTAGAAATACAAACTTAACAAATGTATAGAAAGTTGTACCTAATTCTAGACACAAAAGAGTTTAAATACATAGTAAAATTTTATATAGAAGAGGCAAAACTTACCTTGGTCTTCGAATTCACCCAAATTGTGCGAGCGAAGAAAGAGAAAGTACATGGTCAGCTTTGCTTGTTTGTCCTCGGAATCCATCCGGAAATGATCGCGATACGAATTCTTGACGAAGTTCATTTGTCAGAAGCTCGAAGATGGTTACGCTTTCACTCACTCAAGGCCATGTCATAGTAGCAAAAGCCTTCCTAGAAGGCCTTTCGCAACAAAAAGACATAAGTTATTTAATTCACACTTCCTTAGTGGTGACCCTGAAAAGATGAAACAATACAAAATATTTAATAATAAATTAAATAAAGTAAGAGCTGCAGCTAAGGAAAATTACTTTAACTCTTAATTTGCACTAAATAAAAATAATCTCAAAATGACATAGAAACTAATTGGTTTGATAATTGATAGGGATAAAAAGGAAAACACTGCTATATCGATATAAACTTGTCTATAATAATAAATGCTTTACAGATACCAAAAATATTTGTGATAAATTAAATTACCATTTTATTAATATGGGACAAAACCTTGCTGATAAACTACCAATTATTGACAGAGAACCATCAACTTTCAGTATCAAACAAACATTCACCAATAGTTTCATGTTCAGAGGTATTTGTACCTTTGAGGTGACTGATCTAATTAAGAACCAAAAAATTAACAAAGCTACTATTGATGTTCCGATAGAATGCATGGTAAATCTCAGTATCAGTGAGTTTTTAATTTGGCCCTCCAACAAGGAGCGTTTCCAGATATACTTAAAATATCAAAAGTGACCCCATTAACTACCTCCCTAATTCTACACTATCATCATTCAGCTAAATATTCGAAAAACTAATCTACAAACAACTTATTAATTATATTGAAAAATATAACATCCTCACTGAATATCAATTTGGATTTAGGATAGGTTACTCTACCCAACAAGCCATACCAGAAATAACTGAAAAATTTAAAAAACAATTGATAGTAATTTTTATATTTTCGGTGTTTTCCTTGATTTTGCTAAGGCATTTGACATTGTCAACCACAAAATCCTTTTAAACAAACTTGAAGATTATGGGATCCGGGAGACCCCGTTAAATTGGTTCTCGAATCATCTCGAATCATCTAACATATAGAAAACAATGTGATATTCATCCATGCATACGATCGGCGGTGCATTTTTCTTGTCAGCCTTTTTTGCTGTTTTTAATCTTTCTGGATTTAGTTCTGATGCTGTAAACTACACTAGTGGCTGCCTAAACTCATATCGAACATACGGAGATGGATCTGGTTTCCAAAAATGCTTCTCTACTGGAAATATTTCAATTTTTGGTTCTTGGGCTTTGCGATCTTGGTCAAGTAAAAATAGCGGTAATTGCGGGACTATTAAAATGCATCCATTGTTTGGAGGTTCTTGGAATGTTACTGGAGTTGTATTTGGAAGATTCCACCCGAACAGCATTGTGTCGATACAATGGATACGAAATGTTATTGTCAATGGAGTTATGCACCATGGAAATCGTGACGGATCTATGCTTCACTTGTTAGCAGGCTTTTCTAATACGGTCAGCAAACAGTTCTACATTGGTTTATCTCGGATAAAACGACACAAACGCCCATGTGCATTTTATTCAAACACAGTTGCCACCTTTTATCTGCCGTTAACTGGCGATTTGGTATTCAAACTCAACCCTGGTCCGCTAAACAACAGAATAAATGCCATTGCCACCTCGCGTCCAAATGACAACAATTCAAACACGCTCGAAATCCCTCGGTGCTTATTAATATCCGTCAAACGTTGGCCTTGCAATGCAAATTCGAAACCCCCTTTGTCTTTGTGCTTCGTGAACATGCGTTCTTTGAGAAATAAATCTGCAGATTTTCATGAGTTTGTATGTCAATGCAACGTCGACCTCGTCGCTGTAACTGAAACTTGGCTCACAGAAAACGACGACGCTGTGAGAGCAGAGGTCCAACCATCTAGTTATAAGCTTGTTGATGTACCACGCCCAAATCGCCGCGGAGGGGGGACTGCCCTTCTTTTCCGGGATTCCATCCATGTTTCCAAGATCGATGCTGGGGAGAAATGTTCCTTTGAGTTCTCTGAATGGAAAGTGACACTTGAATCGTCCCACAACCTACGAGTCATTGTTTTATATCGGGCTCCATATTCTGAGGACCACAAAGTGCCTTCGAGTACCTTTTTTGCGGAGTTTTCTGACTATCTGGAAAATCTGGTATTATGCAAGGAACAATTGCTACTCACTGGCGATTTTAATTTTCACGTCGATGATTTGAGCAATAACGATGCGGTTAGTTTTTTAGACATCCTGGAACAGTACTGCCTCCAACAGCATGTGTTCGGCCCCACCCACAAGGAAGGCCACACCCTGGACTTGATTATCACTCGCCAGTCAGACACGATCATTAGCGGTACTCCGAGAATTGATCGCTATCTTTCTGATCACGCCGCCGTCCTATGTAATCTGACCTCAGACAAGCCACCACTGACTACCAAGAATATCACGTACGGAAGGCTGAAATCTGTGCATGTGTCAGCACTCGATCAAGATCTCGCCGACTCTGAACTCTGCCAATGTCCGCCTAATGACGTGAACGCTCTAGTAAGATGCTACAACACCACCCTGAAATCGATGCTTGATAAGCATGTCCCATTAAAAAGCAAAGTCATCACAAATCGCCCATGGGTCCCCTGGATGAATGCAGAAATCAAACAAGCTAAGAGGAAACTCAGGAAAGCAGCACAAAAGTGGCGACTCTCAAGGTTACATACTGATCATGCTGAGTTCAAACACAGGAGAAATATGGTGAATCGGCTGATATCCAAAGCTCGCAAAAAGTTTTACTGTAATTTCATCGATGAACACAGCAGCGATCAAAGAAAGGTTTTCAAGGCAACCAAGCAATTGTTAAACCGGTCTGGTGCCTCCGATCTACCATCGGTGCTCAATAACGCTAAATGTGCTAGCAGTATCGGGAAGTATTTCTATCGTAAGATTGCAACGATCACGGAGAGGCTAGACAAGGACTCTGTAGATATTCAATTATTTAACTCACTAAAAGTGTTTTATATTGTATAATTCATGATAAGAAAATTGTACTTTGCCCCACATCTTTTTAGGAAAACATCGTATAAGTTTGTTAGCAGGTCTCTTGCTGTGCACCGACGATGACGACATAACCCTTTAATTTGTAAGCATAATCGGTATGACCCCATTTAAATAAACAGCCATCACGGTATAATCAAACACATGCAGTTATCAAAAAATGCGGTTGAATTCTTTATTTTTTACTAATCAAAGACTATACACTTTTATTTTTAAACCAAGTTGTGTTTTCAAAGTTCCTCAGCACAAATTCTCAGCATGTTTTGAAGCACTGCTCTCAGGGTGTTCAAGCAATATCTGCAGTGACAACTTCAATCTCAACGTTTACACCGCCACTAACACGCCACCTCCCTTTAGGATCATCAAATGGCTCTCCAATAACAATGCTAGGAAAACGAGCAATATTATTTTTAAGAAAAAAATACTCCCTGGTGTAGCGTATCTTCGCATTACGAACCAATAATTATCATCCCTTTCGGCATTTACCCTTTTATTGAACATTGGCATCTAACTTCCACAATATAGACACAAGTTCTTTCTGAAAGTGTCCCAATCGTCCATTATCGTTTAAGACAACAAACGCTCTTCCTCTGTGGCCAACCTTGCGGTAGATATTAAATTCATCTCCAACAGAGAAACTAAAATCACATTTGTGAATCCAACTTTTAACGGCGTCATGCAAAAATTTGAGGTTTATATTCCGGAAAATGAAAAAGAAGCCTTAATAGACTTTGTAAAAAAGAATGCAGGGAGTTTTGCGGCAGTTGTTGGTCCTCAAGAAAAACTAGGAGAAACGAGTGCAGGCTGGAATGATGTTGCAGGTACCAAGAATGATTCTAGTGCCAAAGCTGACAATACTAGCGAGAGTGCACCGGCACCTGCTTTGATTGCAGCAGAAATTTTATCCTGGCTAAAAAAGAATGGCATAACCAAGATCTAATTGCATGCAATGTTTTGAAACGGAAACAGTCGACGTTGTCCGATATACTTCGGAAGCCACCAAAAGAAATACCACAAGGCCAGGGGAAGTATGTGTATAAACGCATATCCGACTTTCTCGAAAACCCATCTGAGCAGGCTAAGCTCATTTCATTGAAACGAGGTATATGTGCATTTTTTTATTTATACTTTTAGAAAACAGAGTTAAAAAAGGAAGAAAGTAAATGCGGGAATTTTGCAATCAGGCTGATCAAACATAAATGTGGCAAATTAGTTTTTCTGATATCACAAATTTCATTGACAGGAAAAACGCAATCCCATGCTAACATGGACAAACCTCCAGTTAAGAAGACGCGAACGAGCTTCAACGACAGCCAAAAAGCAGGCCTGGAGCACGCCTTTGACGCAAACCCAAAGCCAAGCGGTGTTCTCGTGGACAAGCTCGCAGAGACGCTAGGACTGAAGCCTCAGCAGGTAACTTTACATATAAATTTAAAAAGTGAATACATATTTAATTTGCAAAACTACTATACGCGGAATGTTGTCCACCGATGCACCCCCCTCAGTTCAAAAACCGCTTTATGCACTTCAAATGTTAACAATAATTACTTTTCTCCTTAGGTTCGTATATAATTCCAAAATATAAAAAACAGAAGTGGCCAGAATTGACAACTGATTGGGTACTGAAGCACTGCACCTTCCACGGCTGAACATCAGAAAAAAGTTACACTAGTAACTTGATAACCTGATAAATAAAATTTGTTTGTTAAACTAAAATATTGTTGTCGTATTTATCTATCCTTGAATGCTTTGTCTTTTTAGCTGGGTTGACAGGCATGTTATAAGTCGACTTGCATATTATTTTACGGGTATTTTAAGTAAAAATCCTAACTGTAAAAATCATGCTTCTCTAAACTGTTTTGAAATTATCGATTCGTATAAATCATTTATAAAACATAAAATAAACGAAGGTTTTCACACCACTAGAGAAAAACCTGAATTTAACGTTCAAGTAAAACATTTTAAGTCATCCCTTATCTAATGATTAGCAATTAACGTGTCATATTTCTATGACACGTTGTTTATTTTTCTATCTTATTTTTAGGATTGCAAGTTAACCCACATTTTACTAAAAACATTCCGATTATAATTTCAAAAATGTAGCTGTCAATCATTTTAGATTTCTATATTCGAAATTTGTAACGGTTTTTTCACTTTCTACTGAATGTGACAATGTCGAGGCATGTCTCGAATAAAAAAATATATTCGTATATTTGAAATACTTAATTTTGTTGGTGCTTTTACGATCATACTGTTGTTGAAAGGATTACTAATGAAGCGTTTCAGGCTCTCTGGGGGCAAATAGAAGCCTCGCCTAAAAAATGTTCTTTGTTGCGTGAAATAAAGACAACGCAGTTCACCTGAAATTTTTCTAGATTATTTTGAAGATGCAATTGTGCGTTTTAGTGTTACGGGCAATCCAATATATGTTTCAGGTGATGCCAATCTAATATCCTTCGAGCGAAGATGTGTAAGTATTCGAAAAAATGCTTAAATTGTCTGCAGAGTTTTACTTTGATGCCAACAATTGATAAGCCAACAAAAGTCTACAGCAACTCGGCTACGCTAATTGATAATAATTTTACCAATAAGCTAGATGACTATTAGTCAGGAAGCAATTGTCAAGAATAAAGCTCCCGTGGGAAATTTATAAAGAAAGCAAGCGACCACTCTAGATTTGTTGTAAAGACCCTCCAAAACAAAAAAACAATTGTCAGCAATTTTGAAATTTACTTTAGTGGATTTTAAGGGGGACTTAGAAAAGCAGTATATCGACCTAGCATGAAAACGCGGCTCTGATTTTAACTCCACTAAATTCATATCAATTTCAACATTAAATGAGTAGATGTTGCTAACAATTAAATAATATGTTCTAAAGTAATTGTAGTATGTCCATGACTCTTTTAGTGAGAATTACAGGTCACGTAACCTGAATGGGGATGAATTTTACAAAATATGGAAGCCTCTGTTCCATTCTTAGTCGTATACGCTAGATTAATGGAAATTAATGGCAGTAATGAGGAAGAAACACTAGAAGTAAGTCTTTGTATTATTTCTCAGGAAGAAAATGAAGAAAAATTTGTTGAACAACCATATTCTTACGAAAAAAACGTTGAAATTTTTAAAAGAATGGGCTAGTTATAGCGAAGCAAAATATGTTCGAACATGGTCAAAACTACAAAGTTTCTCTGCAAAGGTTCTCAAAGAAAGGAAAACACAAACTGCTATAAAATGCCATACATTCTCGAATGCTTAAAAGAGCAAAAGACCGCTATGAAAAGCATCTGGAAGGTGGCCAAACCAATACAAAGAAAAGACGGACAACAGAAGAACGTGCAAGCAAAGTGACAACTTTAACATGTTCTAAAACAACCCCGTTTGAGAAAACCACATGTTTTTTCTGTTGGAACCCAGCCTATTACCAAGCTTATATCTATGTACTCTGCTGGTGAATCTCTTAAAGCTGCAACTCAAACCACGAATGATAATAGATTTCGAGTATAACATAGTACTGCTTTTGATCCTAATGACGGCCATGCAATCGACATAAAATACCATAAGTGTTGGTTGGCAGAGGTTATCAATGCACCAAAAAAGGGCAGCCCACCTCTACAAATTGTAGTCAAAAAGCATCTATAATCGCTGTAGAAACTGAGTTCCTTACAACGGTTGACGATTTTTTAAATGGTGGTGGTATCCTAACAATGGCAGAGTTAAAAATTGCCTTTGAAAACATAAGGCAAGCAAAGTTCAAGCAGTTATTACAGAATGAAAAACCGGGAGTGGAATTTCATAAACATGTATTTTTTGCGATCGATAATTCAGATTTTGCAGAGGACACCCCTAACGGCAAGCACACTCTTCATGGTACTGTGATGGCCATTGATCAGAAAGTGGAAAAAGGACATAAAACTCCACAACTATGGTAATTCCTATTTTAAACACAATATTCAATTATCATTCAAGATTTCTAAATATATTTTTTACTTTTTAGATTGAATACCTTTCCAAGGCAAAGTCGTACTGCTTGCCCTATTACGGAGACGTTAACGAATCTGTTTGAATGTAATGAATCTCGTAAAAGGCCAAAGAACCCAACTTATAAGAATTTGTTGTTATTAAACGAAGTTGAGCTACCGATAAAAGTTAGATATGAAGACTTCGGCTAGCTTTTCTGGTGCAGTTTATCAAGACAATCTACTGCTGATGACGAGGAAGTTAAGTCAACTTGTGTCCCAGTGTGGTCAGCATAAAATTCTGTAATCACGATCCATTGAAATCAACTCGAAATGCAACACCTCCCTTAATTCAAGCACCGGCTCATGAATGGAGTACTTTATTGACTGTTCTCAAGCAAGCCCAGAATATCAACGCAATTACTGTTGGTCCTGACCGCAAAACTGTGATTATGCTTGATTTACAACTATACCTGCCCGCAAAACAATTACAAATGCCTCGACGTGACTTAAATCATGCGATACTACGTCTAGGAATAAAACAAATATAAATGGAACCAGGCGCAGTCAGAGAAGCTGTCACCGACACAAGGAGCACTACAAGAGGCCATTCTACAATCACACTATCAAGCTATGTTTTGGAACAACGACATCGTATCTTGTCCCATATTGCCATCATCACAAAACTATGGATGAGTATTTGATAACTGTGATAACCCGAGTTTCACCAGCACCTGCAGCAATAATTCAGCTACTTTAATGTCGTTGCTCCAAAGAAAGATGCTCCACAAACCGCTGCCAGTGTCGTAAAGCTGGACTAACCTGCACAGAACTCTGTTCCTGCTCTGACTTTAAAGAAGCTTGTGAAACCATTCAGCCAGACAAAGATATAGATGCAGAAACTGATGATGATCCTGAGGATGAACATTTATGAATCCAAAGCCTGGACAAATAAAATATCTAATGCATGACTAGAAACCGTTTTGAAAATATGTCATATCTAACATAATTTTTATACATTCTATTGAATTCAGTATTATGCTATTGATATTTTTTCTTGTAACTGAAACAGAAAAAAATATCAATCAAAACTTCATCTTTATCAATCTCTGATAGTAACTTGTAAAAAAGCTTAATTTTTAAATATGATTTCAATATTATAAGCTTGATTCCTGTTGAAGACTTCTGAAGACTGCCTGCCACCTTCTTTCTTATCGACTAGCAACAACGACAAACAAGTCTCTTCAAATGGGAGTTTACCCAAATGAATACAAAACATGCGATCCTACTAACTATAGGCCCGTATCTCTATAATGCATTTTTAACATCAGTTTTGAAAACGTAATGTGTAATAGTCTTCAGATCTTTCTTGATAAACAAGAAGTTCTGTGCTATTCACAATATGGTTTTCGTAAAACTTGCTCTACTGAACATTCCCTCTTCGATATTGTTTCCAAAATACAAAGCAGCATTGATAAGAAACTGTATTCTTGTGATGTCTTTATAGATCTAAAGAAAGCTTTCGATACAGTCGATCATTCTATTTTACTTTACAAGCTTGATTACTTTGGGGTAGGAGGAATTATCAATAACTGGATCTCCTCTTACCTCACCAACAGATACCAGACTACTGAAATAGGTTCCCATCTATCTCAAAAGGAACTCTGTCGCTGTGGTGTACCTCAAGGTCTATCCTTCGCACCAATCTTTTCCTTATCTATATAAATGACATATATATGTCCATTTTCATTTTTATTTGTTTGCTGATTATACAAATTTACTCTATGCAAATAGTAATCTAAAAGTTCTAGAGGCAACTGTTAATTATGAGCTTTCTAAAGTCAGTATTTAGTTAATGGTAAACAAATTAACTCTAAATGTTCAAAAATCAAATTTTGTTATCTTTCACCCTCGTTAAAGGAGGGTTGATTACAATGTTAAAGTTAATATATTTCAGAACAATAAAAATAAATATGTACCATTAGAAAGAAAAAATTATGGTCAGTATCTTGGAGTGCTCATTGATTGAAAACCTATTTGGCTAGATCTCATCTCCTGCATTTCTTGCTAATTTAGTAAAACAGTAGGCATTATCTCAAACATTTTGTTCGTATTGACATAAACATATTTAGAAAAACTTTAAGTTCTTACTTTCTTCGCCAACAGTGAGCTTGATAGCAGTTCTAGTAATAGTACCAAAGGAAAAACCAAGGAAAATTGGACTTAACGCAACACCGTGTGTCAAGAAAAGAGTGAAGACTCAAATACAAGCAATCCATGAGATGACAAAAAGCTTTAGTGATCTGGGTGAGATGCAGCAAAAACAAAGAACGGCAAGTAGAGTATACTGAGTTCCAAAGGAAGCAAGCAGGGCTCAGTCGCCACCATGAGTTGAAAATGATGGACTTATTAATGTTCACAAATATCCATCCATCAGCTCATTATCAGCATGCACCAACCCAAATGGCTCAACAATCGACAACTCAATGCTATTACAACAGTGTCACTATAATTATGTAGGTTCCAGCAGCTGTCTCCACCACAACCTGACCCATCCCAAGTAGCAGCGTCTCAGGCAAGTCGCCTCACTGATCTTGATTATCTACCATAATCAAGCACTGGTTGGTATTAAATATTGAAGAGTAGTTGTGTTGATATTTGCAAAAATGAAACTGGTCATTTCTTGAAGCAGTTTAACCAAGTTACCTAAATCGTTTCAACTCAGATAATAACTTTGTGTTTTCATTTGGGTTAGTGTGGTTGTGAAGAAAAATATTTTTGGTGACATTGACTGACATTTTGACAACCTGAGTGGAAATCATGAGTTACATGAATAAATATATATTGTGTATCACCAGAGACATAAATACCATCTATATTTTACTTAGGTTGTAAACTCTTAAGTTACAAGACTTACTTAGCACACACCAAATTTTTATTATTGGACTATTTTCTTTTGTATAGTTCTTATATCAACACTTTTGTGAGTTTTACCATCGGAAACCATGGGCGTTTGTTTTTGCTTTTGGGGATAAAATGCAGTTTCTTCCTAATATATACAACAACTACCTTCTTCTATTTCATATTTGAGTTTCTGTTGATGTACATACAGTTCATCAAGAATATGAACAAGACTCTGCATACCTCACTAGACATTAAAGCGTTTTTTAAAATTTCTTATATTAAGTTATTTCCTATTATTTTTTCTTGCAATAATAAAAAATAATAGAAAAAAGATAATTTATTTTTTACCCTTGTGTTATTAGATTATACGAACTAGGTAGGACAATTTCGTACTTAAAAACCAATAGTGGTTTCGTCAATTGCTCATCCCCCAGATATTTTGTATCCTTATTAATTGTCATGGTATTTGAAACATTTGTGTTTAATTACACTGCAGTTCACCTCAGGAGAGCAATAACTGATATAATGCAGCATCTGTCATTCCACTGATTTTAAATAAAGGGTTATGAAATTTTCCATTTGGAGTGAGGGTGAGGTTCTAGTGTACTTGAAAAGTGTAGGACTCAAACTAGGTTTATCGACTCATTGACTGTATTATATATTGGGGGTAATAAAAAAAACACGTAATTATTACTTTTAAAATCTAAAAGATATATTTGCCTTGTTTGCAATTCCACAATACCTCATCACCAGACTGACCCTGTTCCAGCAAATGCCCCACTCTGGGGAAGAAAACGTTGCTTTTTTCTAACAAAGTGTAAAAATAAATTATGCTGTCATCTTTTTGCTTTTTCTTGTGTTAAGCTGCTTAAAAAGAACCAGGAAAATAGAGTAGAAGTAAGTAAATGGGTGGAAGGGGAGCGATTAGGGGTCATCCGTAAATAAATTACGTCAGGGTTGAGACTTGTCAGTATTTTCTATGGTAATTTGGTGCTGTTTGTGCTAACACAGATGGCTAAGGGTGCAGTCCCTTGTCTTGACTGCAATTTTTTGTCTTCAAATTTGTTACCCATCCACCCATCCACCCACTCTTCCCCTTCCCTCATCATTGGCCACTCATTGACCAGTACCCAAAAAGTTCAGACCAATGTTATTTGTGTGGCCGTGAAAATTTGGTAATCATTTAACTGTGCTAAAACGAAATGCTACATTTTAAAGTCACAATCAGTGAAGTGCAGGTCTTTCTTCCCTGATTTGCCACAACCAGCCTGCATCACCTTGGCCAGTCCCGCAAATAAGGCTGAGTTTATTTACCTCGAGTCTCTACCTACGTTTGCAGGGATCGTTCTAGTGAATGCAGATTTTTCGAAGAACAATCAGGCTATAAGTAGAAAATTAAACGAGAATTACCTCTTAAGTTGAAGTTTGATTGTGATTTTAACAAATCCAACGGTGACGCACTGAGAGTTGATATGAGATGCGCCCTTGCCTCCGTGGATAATCAGATGCTCATAGAATTATGGACACAATTATTGGCAAATGAAAACAACAGCAACAACAACAAACAAACAAACAAAACAGAATAACTATAAAGCAGTAAGGGTAGGGACTAATGCACGTATTAGAGGGCATGTTAACCCTCAGGACCCGGTTCTTCAAAGCTGGTATAAGTTTATCCCGGAATAGAACTAAACCTAAGATTAAAATTGCTATTTCGGGAATTGTTAACACTGTTGTTCAAACGCGAGAAAAATAGATTTAACCCCGAAATAGCTAATCCAAAATTAAAATGAAAATGCATCCCATAATAGTCACGTAGTCAATCTTGGTGAATGTGGTAGCCCCGGCGAAAATGGCTTCCGAACGGGGAGAGCCAGATTTACAAAAGTGTGTTAGGAAGCGGAAGTGCAATTTTTCATCAGTAGAAACGGCCGTGCTAGTAGAGATTCCAAGATAACGAATCGGTTGACAAATATAAAGAAATGTAAACTTTGGGAAGAAATAACCCAAGCTGTTAATTCCGTCGGAAATGCATCTCGTACAACCCACGAAGTCCGCGCGAAGTGGAAAGGCTTCAATAGGCTGCAAAGAAGGCTTGTTCCTTTGAAATTAGACAAGCTCGAACAACTGTTGGTGGGCCGCCAGAAAAATAAATAAAAAACACAGAAGAAACACCGGCAGTTCTGAACAAATAGTCGACTTGTATCGCAAAAGCTCAAGTTTTGTTGGCGTAGATGGAGAACTCAAGGCTGGTGTACCTGATGCGGGTAAGTTTCTGGTTACTGTTCAACTTTTAAAAAATCAAAATAAGTTCAGCTTTTTAAACTTTCAATAAGCACGCTTTCTGGTAAAATATATGCAAGAGGAGAACGAGGTCAGTCTTTTATGTTAGTACTACGGTTAATAAGTAAATGATGTTTTTTTGCACTACGTCTACGACGTTTGTTTGTAAACAATAATTTGATGTCATTCACTGAAGTCAGAGATAATTGAGTTGCAATAAGCCAGTCTGCTACAAGCCAGTCCCCGTCAAGCCAGTCCGAGACAAGCCAGTCTGCGACGAGCCAGTCCATGACGAGCCACTGAATGATACAAATTAGTCAGTCTATGGAACAAATTGTGGTAAAAACGAAGGTGAGTTTATTTGGTTAATTTTCATTGCATGTCAGTTTACTATTTATTTAAAAAAATATTTACTTTTTGTGTCCCACTAAGATTTCATAGTTTCTTATTACAAAAGGTGCACAATTCAACTCTAACATTACTTTCTCTATTGAATTTCAGCATCACCCATCATTGCATACCTGCATAACCTTTCACCGATTAAGACAAGTCAACGGAACAACATGTACTTTGAAATGAACTTGCAGACAAACTCAAAAACAATTAGATCAGTTTGTTTCTCAGCCGAGAAACATAGTGCATTCAAGAACAGGTATGAAGCCTCATCACCAATAAAAATCTCTAACTATAGCCTGAAAAGAAACTCGACAACAAACGATGTTGAAATACACATCAATAAGAGGACCAAACTAGATGAACCACAGGATGATGAAGTCAAATATTTGCAAATTCTACCCACCACTGACATCAATGAAGTCCTAACCTCTAACAAATCCCAGATTTCTGTCGTTGGTAGGGTAGTATTCCATGACCCTGTCGAAAAAGGGAAAACTTCTGACAAAGCAGAAAGCATCAATTACTGATGATACAGCTTCGATCAGAGTAGTTCTTTGGGAGAACAATATATCCAAAATTTCATCAGACTTATCCTATAGATTGCGCATGTGATTTCGAGGAATCTCAATTTTCTCGGATTGTAGATGATTGTCTAAAGGATTTTCCGCATGTGAAAGAGCTTAG
>JAOTRI020090285.1:0-26507 GCA_028564885.2 Zoanthus sanctaehelenae
TAAGCAAAATACACGATATTACGCGATTTTAGGTAAATTTCACGAAATCGCGTAATCGTGAAATGTCAGAAGCCCTGCTTAGTGTTGCTTTCATTTTATAGTGTCACATGTTCCAGTCACATGACTTCAATTTTTTTAGTTAAACGGTCAAGCCTTTTGGTCAAACATATATGCATAGCCGGTCTGTTTAATTGGCTTCAAACTTGGCATGATTGTTAATTAGTTAATGCCCTTTCAATAAGTATTAGTCATGTGTTTATTTGACTATTGCTATGGTTACAGGAGCCAATAGAATGACATAAACTGCTGACCTCTTGTTAAGATACAAGTATTAGTAGTAAGCATATTTATTGCAAATATAAACAGTTTATTTTGCAAAACTATCAATTAGAATGATAATTTGTGATTAATACTGCAGTAAAGCTTTTCCATGTTTCAAATTTTTTTCAGTCGTTGTAAAAGGGCAGGGTGAGCATGTCAGAATTCACTTCAAAAGACAACTTAAGTAGCAGTTACTTAAAAGGAATTGGGAAAATCTTAAAAACCCTTCACAGATCAAATCTCCAAAAAATCAAGGGGGGGGGTGTTTGCCCAATCTCCTCCCCCTTCACCGTTTAAGGGATAACTTCCTTTTTAAGTAAGTTTTTTTGAAGAAAAACAGAAATTGGGAAAGTGGTGATAAAAATTAGGGGATGTAGGATTTGCATGAAAAAGGAGTGGGGATGCAGGATCAGGAACTCTTCTTCCAGACCCTGTGTAAAAAATTTTTGCTAGCTACAGTAGCTAGTTTATTGATAGTAATACATTTTAACTTTTGTCATTTACAAGACATACAGGTCTCACTGTATGCTATCCATTTTTAAACTTTTTGTGTTCATATGCAAGTTTATAAATATGTGTCATGATCTACAACTAAATGTTTAGATGGCGTCTAGGCTCAAACTTTATCTAATATATGATTGACAAACAACTTTGTTCAAAACTTTTTGAAAATTCGGTTGAGTCCATTTAAATCCGTGCATCTTGTTCTCTGTTTGATGCTAGTTTCAAAATACTCTAAACTAATAAAATGGTTGTAAAGCCCCCAGGTGTCCTGCCTGGTGAGGGGGTGGGGAAGAAGTCAGTCGTAGAATCCCTTAAATTTAAAGGTTTTGCATGGATTCTCATCAGAAATTTTTAACTAAACCCTATAGGTGAGTTCCAAGGTTTTTATGACCTGAACCTATTAAAGAGACTTCATGGATGAAAACAAATTGTTGACAAATGATCAATTAATACAATTTGTGGCAGAGTGATTTGCAGAGCATCCAAAGGAAACAAGATGGAGTAGTTTTATCAGTGAGATCAGTATTCCAGTAAAACTGATATAGAAACAGTTTGAATCAAGGAATAAGCAAATTGCATGTAGAATAATGAAATTCCATGTTAGAGGCAAAAATCAGGTTGCCAACTTTTGAAAATTTGTTTTCGTAATTAAGTTAAATCATTTGTTATATTAAGCCATTGAGTTCAGTGAAGTTCAAGTCAAATAAAAAATGGTAAAGTATAAAATGGTAAGAACAAGAGTAAATAAAAGAAGGAAAAACAAGAAGAAAAGAAAGGTTTAAGGTGTATTTTTAAGTAGAAATTTTTGAGTTGGTTATTTGATTATGGCCGATTTGAAAAATGTCAATTAGTTTTGAAAATTAAGTTAAACTGGTTTGAAAATTTCAATCTAGGTTGCAAATTTAAATCACGACATATATTATCAAGGTTTATATTTTCACTTTCCAGCTCTGATAGTTGTGAACCCAGCAGTGCTTTCCGCTGTGGATCTGAAGGCTATTTTCAGCATGTCTGGAATCAATGGATCAGTTATATTCAGTCAGGCGGCTGCTGGAGACCCCACCACAATTACAATAGATCTTGATGGAATCAATGAAACTTTATCTTGGTCAATCCATGAGATTCCAGTGATCTATAATGGCAATGCCGCCTTCACTTGCAATCCGGATGCTGTTGGTGATATATATAATCCTCTTGAAAAAATGAATAATTGTTCTCAGTCTCAAATGGGAAACTGTGCTTATGGCGATTTAAAGAGTAAATTTGGCAGTTTGAATGCATCTTCAAAAGGTTCCTCGTTCATAGATAACAACCTACCCCTCTCTGGATATTACAGCATCAATGGTCGCACATTGGTCTTGAGTGATGGTGTCAAACCAAAAGCTTGTGCCTTGGTAACAATACCCTCCGCAAACATGTCAACGGCTGTTGCAGTTCTGAAGGGACCAATAGCTGGCACAATCTATTTGAGGCAAGAAGCTATGAATAAAGATACCTCAGTGTTTGTGAAATTGTTTTTTGTAAGTAACGTTACTGCAAATATTACTTATGGCTGGAGGATTGGATCGGAAAAGGTTGGAGATGATTTTTCCATTACTGAGAGATGTCAAAAAGCTGGCCAGACATTCAACCCTAAAAGTGTTAAAAAAAGTGAATGTACAACTGCTAATCAGCAAGATTGCGCCGTAGGTGATTTAGCACAGAAACACAAGAACATCTCTGTTGGTTCTGCATCCATATCGTCTTTTCAAGCAGCTTTTACAGATACTAACCTCCAATTAGCCGGTGTCGACAGCGTGATTGGCAGACCACTTGTCATCTACAGTCTATACAACCAAGCAGAGGCAATTGCATGCGCAGACATTAAGATAATTAAATCACGTCAAGCTGTTGCAGTTTTCAATGCAGAAACCGATGACAATGTTGAAGGAAACATTACATTTACACAAGACTCTCCTTTTGACATCACAACTACAAGAATAAGCATAAAAGGGTTGGCAGGGAAAGCGGAAGGTTACCACGTACATGACTACATGAATCCAATTTATAACAAAGTGACTGGATCAGAAGCCTGCAGTAATGCCGTGGCAGGAGGCCATTGGAATCCATTTGGTATTATTGCTTCGCAAAGCCCTCCAGCTGGCACAGGTACAGTATGTTGCCTATCTATACTATAGATCCTCTAAATTAACTGGTTAAACTTGTCAAATTAGTTTTACTTAGAAATCTTGTGTTGTAGGTAACATTCTTCCGACTTGGTATCTTAACAAATGTGACTTAGTATCTTAATACTATTCACTGTTGATAGAACATCTAGCTCTGGGTTGTTCAAAAGCTGGTGAACCCTTTCAGTCCCAGTTCAATAATTAAATTCTCCCAACTTGAGCCCATACTTTTCATTGAACAAGTTTGAGAGAATTTCACTTTTAATCCTCAGTAGCTTACTTTATTTGATCAATTTTAATTTTCTGATTACCCAATGTCTTATTTTGTATTTGTTATGTAAGGAGAAGTTGAGTGTTGATATCTGATTGGGAGTGAAAGGGTTATCTTTGACCCCGATTTAATCAAGAATTCATGAAGCAATTTCTCCTCTAAGAAAAGAAAGGTGTTCCATTATTTTAGAATTCTGTTTGTATTTTCAAAGGATAAAACTTGTCAATTTTTCCAATATAAGGGCTATTGCACATACTACAATCTGATTGGCTCCCAAACCTCGGGCTGTTCGTGATAGTCCAGGATGACAATCCCCGGGAGTTTGTGAAAACAAAATGGCGGCTCCTTCGCGTTTTGCGGAAGTGTCAAATGACTAATTACAAGAACGTTTAGATAGTTTAATAACCGAGAAGGCAAAAAAAGCTACCAAGTATGGAATGAAAATATTTGATGGTAAGTTAAAAGCGTTAGAAAGCAGAAGTATTGCTACTTTTTCATAGGCCGGCATTACTGCCTTGATCGCGTGCTTGAGAAAAATTCATTTGTTTAGCATCAGTTATATTTAATTTTGGCCTAATATGTTGGAAAATACTAAAACAATTAGACCTCTCGGCCTTCGGCCTCACGAGCTATTGCCTCGTAGTCCATGCAGCCCAGAAGTCTAACACTTCTAATTATTTCTGTAAGAGTAAAAACGAGACCATGGGTTAAAAGTTTCGAAAATTCCTATCCCATTGTATTTTTCATTTAATCACAACTGCATAAACATTGAACATTAAACTGTTCCCATGGATGTGAAATAGAGCTATGTAATATTTATTTGAAGCATAATTATTATGAAATCATCTTCAGCTCCAATCTAGCTCGGTTTCTCCCCAGTTTCGCCTCCCCAGAGCTGAGAGCATCACAACTCTAATTTGTAACAATGTCGTCAATCACCACTTGATGCTGAACCCCTCAACGTTTTTCACTGCTACAATAAGTGTGAAATGAAATTGCAGTACAGAACCCCAAAACAGTTACCCACCAAAACTGAAGTTCTATTGCCCAGGAAATATCTTACTATAGCAGTGCTTCCACTTATTTACCACAGTCACTAGGAAGTGGCTACTGGTAACTAGATATGTTGTGTTCAGCGCTCATTAATGTCTGTAAGGGCCGCTGTGATTGGCCAAGCTGTTGCGGGTTCCATGCCCATATTATTTTTTTTCTGTTTATGTGACGTGATTTTTTTTATTTCTTTTTTATATTTTTTTTTGTATGCTGTAATTTTTTTTGGGCGAAGCTAATAAAAAAGAATAAAATAAAAAGTAATTGTATTCATTGCGTTATAATGTAGGAACTGATGACCAGTATGAAATTGGCGACTTGAGCAACAAGTATGGTTCCTTCAAAAACAAAACAAGCTATCAGAGTACTCACCATGACTTCAACTTACCTCTTTTTGGTAGAAATAGCATTATTCTTCGATCCGTTGTCATCCACAATCCATTGCCTGATAATGAAAGATGGGTTTGCTCCAATATTATGCCAGTAGCATTCGGTCATGATTCGTCTTTGTATACTTTGAAGGCCAAAGCCGTATTTACTGGACCAATTTTGACTGGCACCGTATTTTTTGTAAGTATCGCCATATAGTTGATAATTACAACAGGCTTGGAGTTAGTGTAAACCAGTTTTTGGTTTTGTGTATCAATCATATCGATGGAAAACTGTGGAAAACCGCTCTTTGGTTCTCTAAAGTTTGATCAAGAGAGCCTTTTTTTAATGAAGAAGACTACAATTTAGTTAGCAAATATTACATATTTTGCATATTGATATCTTAAATTAGTTGTTTGGTATGTTCATAAATAACTCTCTGAACTCCATGCACACTTCTTTTGATTAAACTTTTCCGTTCCGTCATTTTACTAGCACGGAACCGACATGTAACCGGAAGCAATCGTTTCCATGAAATATCCTGGCCTGTACAATTGATTTTAATGGATTAAGGTGGCATCGGTGAAAACTGTGCCTTCTCGCTACAAGATTCCCAGTTTAAAGACGTTCTGGATATTCTTTCTACTAAAGTTGATTCCGTTTTCATCTTTCAAAGCTCAGTAAATGAGTATCAATGTTTCTTGGAGATAGATTAGTATCCACCGTCCAGGGGGCATCTAAGTCTCATCCACTAAACACTATGGAAACTGGAGATAATTGCCGGTTCCATTGGCAACTTTGCAAGTGTAGGATCTAGCTAGCATTATAGATATGCCAGTAGTAATCTTAACACTACAGAAACCGGAGATAAGTGCCGGCTCCATGGGCAACTATGCTTGTAAAGGATTTAGCAAGCACTATAGATACTAATAGTTATCCTAACACTACAGAAACAGGAGATAAGCGCCGGCTGCATGGGCCACTATGCTTGTAAAGGATTTAGCTAGCATTATAGATAGTAGAAGTAATCTTAACACTACAGAAACCGGAGACAAGTGCCGGCTCCATGGGCCACATGGTTGGTAAAGGATTTAGCTAGCATTATAGATATTAGTAGTAATCTTAACACTACAAAAACCAGAGATAAGCGCCGGCTCCATGGGCCACTAGGCTTGTAAAGGATTTAGCTAGCATTATAGATATCAGTAGTAATCTTAACACTACAGAAACCGGAGACAAGTGCCGGCTCCATGGGCCACTTGTAAAGGGTCCAGGTAATTACTGGAGCTTCAGTAGTAGTAGTAATAGCAGCAGTAGACCATTTGTCTTCGCCTAGATAGTTTTCAAAGATTATGTATCACTTCGCAAAAGTTGCTTCTCACTCGTCACACAATTTAGTCCAATGATATACCTTATGACAGCGATCTAGCATGCAGCAGCCTTATGAATCTGTAACTACTAAATATTTTTCTGTTAAACAGATGCAAACTATGATAGCTGATGAACAAAAAACGAAATCAGACACGTGGATGATGCTAGATGTAACACACACAGATGATTCTAGCAAGCAAGTAAGTTAGTGGCTAACTAAGATTCTTCATTTATTAGATAAAATATTTTAAAAGGATTTTCATTTTCTTGAATTGTTGTTGCCCGTGAATGTTATATATATATGTATAAATATATATATGTTGAACCTCGCAAAGCAAAAAGCAATTAAATCGAAGTTTCTATACAGTTTCGAGTTTTTTCATAAAGAAACGGATAGTAAGAAGAATTACCAATTACATGATTAATTCTCAAAGATTAGTCACTGCGTCCTATAGGATATTGAGCATGGCTCGATAATGAACTTTTGACTTTCTTGTGAATGTACGCAGTTTAGGGCCTATTCTGACTTTTTTTTATTTTAATTTTTTATATCAAAAATGCCAATAATGTTTTTTGCGTTTCTGACCAACGTTAACCACCAACATACTGTTAGCCAAAGAGGAACGAAAGAGCTACATGCAGCAAAGTGACGTAACTGGTGTACGCGAAAACGAGGTCAAACGCAGCTGAAGAATTCTAGATGCCCGTCAATTCGCAATTTATTTGATGCCCTTGTTGCGAAATTCAAATTATGTCGTATTCTTTACGAGAACGCATTAAAACCGAATGTAGTTATTTCCTGTTTAATCAGGTATTTTGTCTATTTTGCGGGAAACACAGCAACAGTAAAAGGACGAATAAATCCCTTATCCTCATTACCTTTCTACTCCTCAATTTTCTTTTTCTAGTCCGTCCTCTTTTCCCCCCTCAATTATATTTACTTCATTTTCAATTTACCTCTTTGTCCTGATTCTCTTCTCATTTTCCTACTCTTCCCCCTAAATTCCATCTTCCTCAATTCCATCTTCCTCCTCAGTTATCTCCTCCTAATTCCCTCCTTCTCATTTCCCTTCTCTGCCATTACTTTGTCAATCTTTTATTTTTGCTCTTCCTTCTCAATTCCTTCCTCTAACTCAGCATTTCTCTTCCCCTGTTGTGTTGTTCTTGCTCCTATAGTATTACTTTGTAAACGATTGACTGTGTTAGTAATAGGCCATTTGCATGAAGACGTCGTTTTACAACAACTACCAGATTGCTTTACAAATTTTCTTTCTCATTCAATATTTTTCTCTCTCTGGGCCTAGTTGTTCAAAGTCCAATTCGCGCAACACAGGTTGAAATATTTAACCCATGGTATATCTCTAACCGTACAGAAATGGATTTTTCCTGTAACTTTGCATTTATCAAGTTTTCCTTGGGAAGATCTAAACAGTACTTTATAAGAACCATTGTGGTCTCCTTAAAGAAGAAATTGGTGATGTAGTTATTGCTTAACCCAGGGTTAAATTAAACGTTCTTTTGAACCACTCAGCCCTGGAGAATAGCGGAACAAATGTCACTAATTATTTGAGGAAAGAAAATAGGAAAATCACTCTGGTAGTAGTAATACATGATGGTGTAATCATACAGACTAAACTATAAAGTCAGTTCTTTTCAAACCAACTTAACTGAAAGTTACTATAATCGAATGGTTCAGAAACTTATGGTTTTCTTTGTTCTAGATGTTGTTGTTCTTATTTTCTTTATTGAAATATAACGTTGACCCTGCGCAAATGACAAAAAAAGAGGAGATGTTTATATAGGCAAAGGGTCATAACACTTATGAAGCATTTCACCTACTACAGTAAAAAATCCTAACCGTGACACAGTGCACACAACATGAAACAAAGAAACATTGTAATCTTTTTTATAGTTTGCTGAGTTTTTTAACCAGTCCACTCTAACAGCTTTGCATAACTCATAAACTTATTGTTTCAAGTTTCTTTTCTTTGTACCTGTTCACGCATGCGTGTTATTTAATGTTTTAGACACCGAAGCATAACTGGCATGTTCATATAAATCCGGTTGGCAATGATGGAGCGGCAAAAACTGGAAGATGCCAAAGTGTTCTGGGACATTTTAATCCCTTCAACGTCTATGTCGAGGTACTGCTATCCAATTATTAGTCACACATTATCTAGCCTAGTAGTATAATGCTAGCAGGGGAATACACCTTTAGGGCGCTCTGATTGGTTATCCAACCGTCAAAATTTTGATTTGATTGCTCACGTGTGAGGTAGATCGCTATAGATTGGTTGAAAAACTTGTTTTTGGCCAGGATTTTATAAGATTTTTTAGAATAAAGTACTTTTTAAAATTCCTATTCACCTCAAAGATACTAAAACTTTTCTCTACCTTAATGCGGGTTCCTAGAAATTTATATTGTACCACTAATTACCTCCACTTCGGGGTTCAATGATTGTTAAATATTATGCAATGGTTTAGCAAACTTCAACCAAAACTGGACTAGATTCAGGTCGGCAACGATCAAATTAGAGAGCTTAAAAAACAGACGTTCTTGATGTCACGGAGTCCAACCGGAACTAAATTGTCAGAAGATGTCGCTCACCTGAACTCGTCATGCGGTCGTGGCGATCATCACGGAGGCCTATAAGCTGCTTTTTACCTCCGTTTTGGGCTGTCAGAACTGCGAAGTTTTTTTCATCACAGTTACGTCTTCAAACACCAAAACATTGACAATCTTTTTGTACAGTAAATTGTTAACTTATAGTTACTTTAACATTGTTTTTCGCTCCAGGTTCTTGCTGTACGTGCAACCAGTTTTACGATCATTTTGTTTACAAATGATCTCTTCAAAGTTTGTTCGTGCGCCTTTTTAACCTGCGAGCATCTGTCGGGTGGCGCGCGCGCTGCATAAGTTGGAAAATGGCGCCAAAAGTGCCACTCTCGATCCAGTCTACTCTCGCGGAGGATTGACCTCCGGTGCTTAAGCTCTTCTTCTCTGCTCGCTATTCTTTTGTCACGGTGGACCTGCGATACAGCAATGTAATATATAGAGGATATTACACGGTGGCGCGAAGATATGAATTTTATTTTCGAATGGCAAAACAATATATACTGTTTTTACTGGTTACTAGTAAGATACCGGAAACTATACCGCTGATATTTTTCATATTTCACCGGAGAGAAATATAAAAAAGTTATTTACCAAATGCCCCGGATGTGCGTACACGTCAGTATTTCTTGCAAGCTTGCTCGTAAAATATTGTTTTCATCACTCGAAAATAAATTCCACCTCTTCGCGCCATTGTGTAATAACCTTTATATATGTTTCCATACAGGAACGGAGATGCTTAGCAATAAGACTTCAAGAAGGAATGGACTACGTGTCAATAGCCCATGAGGCGAAATGAGCTATACAAACTCAAAGCAAATAAAATGAAGCGTGACATTTGCTACTTTGAATTTTAATGAAAATCGTAGAGCTTGAACCATTCCAAACGCGTTGCATCTCAATAATTTATCTTAAATATTTTGCCTATATTTTTTATCATGAAGTTTTATAGATAACCAAAAACTGTTTTGTTTGAATTCGTTTCGCAAGCTTTTTAACCAAGTATTTTGATATTAAGTATTTTATTTTAGTTTTTATTTTTAAGTATTACATATTTATCTACATTTAAAAATGTAGATAATATTTAACTTACAACCTTAATAAAATACTTCTAATGAATAACTTGTGCTACTTAGGGTAACTACAAATCAACCTGTACACCTGAAAAGATGCTACGATGTGAGGTGGGAGACCTGTCAGCCAAGCACCGACAGTACGACATTGGTTCAAAGCAGCGTTTCTATACCGACATCGATGCACCGCTCTTTGGGACAAACTCAAGTAAGTAATTGTTGTAAAAATTACAAAGTTATTTTGTTCGCCTTCTGGTTGGCCTAATTGGTAAAATGCCAGTCTATCGTGCGGAAAGATCGGCAGGGTTCGATTTGTGGACGGATCTGCACTCTAAAGTTTTCAGAATAATTGAGGACAAGTGCTGTTTTTGCTCTAACATCTGCTAATGGTTAGGCTTTCGCATCTTCTGTGCTTATGTGTATATGTTTGTTATGTAAAAGTTCTCCGTCCTCCAAAGACTGTTAAAGATTGTTTGTCTCAAATTGCAATTTGTAGGCCTTTGGGCGGCTAAATAAGACTTGACACTTAAATAAAGTCGTTCGTATTAATCATGTTATTTTTATTATTATCTTTATATTTTGTTAGCCAAATTTAAGAACATTTTCCCCTCCCATCCTTTCTCCAACCTGACCCCGCAACTAATAAGTTTGTTAAACGCTTATTTATTTTGTGTTATTCTTCAGTTGTCGGACGTTCGGTGACATTTCACACAGAGAATGGTGGTGCAGCTCGTCTCGCGTGTACCGATATTATTCCTTCTGAAGATAACTACTCAAATAAGTCGCTCACTTTTTCCATGAATCCTGCTCAGTTTTCCAAGTAAGTTTATATTCAATCAATCAATCAATCAATCAATCAATCAATCAATCAATCAATCAATCAATCAATCAATCAATCAATCAATCAATTAGTCAGTCAGTCAATCAATCAGTCAGTCAGTCAGTCAGTCAGTCAGTCAGTCAGTCAGTCAGTCAGTCAGTCAGTCAATAAATCAACTCATCTTTATTTGCCTCAGCATTTCTCAGCTCTACCACCATAACTTTCTCCCACCCACTTAAGCCTTCTTTCTTTGCCATTTCCCTCCCAAATAATTACACCAGCTAAGATACGATTTTATTTTATTTCTTATGGCCTCAAGAAGGACTTTGTTCGCCCATTGAGAGTGGTTTTAGCTTCGCCGTTCAATTTTATTAAAATACTTCGTATTCCTCTCATTTATAGCACCGACAGTTCATCAGAGATTTTCGCTTATCCTTGAACTAAGTTAGGCTACATCTGTGTTTTTTCGTTTAGTTTTTAGGTGGCAATTTACTTTTGTTCGTGTACGCTTGTATCGTAAAAATGGATAAGTTTGTCCTTGACAAATAAAGTTTAAAACTAGCTACCTTGC
The DNA here is from genome assembly GCA_028564885.2 of Zoanthus sanctaehelenae. Taxonomy (NCBI): domain Eukaryota; kingdom Metazoa; phylum Cnidaria; class Anthozoa; order Zoantharia; family Zoanthidae; genus Zoanthus; species Zoanthus sanctaehelenae. Next base: position 11,130 of record JAOTRI020090285.1, read on the forward strand.
TGGTTTCCATACGTACTTGGAATTACATTGGCTTTTACGAAAACATGTCGAGGTAGTAGTAATGCAACGACCACAAATGTTTCTATATCTTTCAGAAATAGCTTCATAAACACGGTTTCTAAAGCACTTGGCATTCCTTCCTGGCGTCTGGCTTATGTACGAGAATCAAAAGACAAAGGAAAAGATTGTATGACGGCTACCTTTGCAATCGTTGGATCAGGTACCTGGAAATTTATCTTTTTTTTGTTCAAGAAAGAATGAATTCTAATTTTTATATACAAGTAAATTCTAGTATCGTATACGCATTCTGTTGCGTTCTGTTGAAGGAATGAACTTTACTTCGGTTTTAGTTTACACAAAAAGTGCTTTAAAATCTCAATCTGATTTATGGATAGAAATTAATTTCTTTGTTTACTAGACATGTGGACTAGTAATTACTTAGGTTTACTAGTCCACACCATTTTTTACTAGACAGCTTTTTGTTTCATTAAATTTACAACACCAATAAAGATACCTGAATTTAAATCGTTTTTATTCACCCCAATACAATTGCTATATAGAAATTAATGCTAACACAACTTCATGTAGTTCTGTTCTAAAACCAATTTAAAACTTAAGTCACTCATGTCTTTGAAAAATCAGTAAACTGTACTACAGATAATGATATTGATAGTGATACCAACTGTGGGAAAATTTAAAATTTCGTAATTTTGATTTGAACGATAATATTTTGAATTTAGATTTGAAACGAAATGTTACTTGGAATACTGTCAAATATACTTTGTTGCTGGGAATTTTTTACTAGATATCTGGACTAGTTTGTAGTCAAGTTTACTAGTCCACCAACATTTTTACTAGTGTGTGGACTAGTGGACTATCGTTAATTTCGAACCCTTCTGATTTATGGAAGTAGTAGCTGCATTTTGCGAATGAGATGTATCTTGTAGAAATTGAAACTAACGGTATATATTAATTTCGGCGGCAGCATCATATAGATCCGTGCGAAAGAACTATACAGAGAAATAATCTCGAGTGATCCAAATACATGTAAGACTGTAATGTTGGCACTTAGCGATAGCTATTACTAGTATCATAGTATAAACTCTTTCAAACAGTAAAACGAGAGCACCAGTTCTCAGTGTTTGCACAGCTTGGTTCTGTCGTCCTCATGGTTTGTCTTGCTTGTTGGCACTTAGCGATAGCTATTACTAGTTATATTAATATCATTGTACGACATTGATTTATTAGACTAAGTGTTACAACAAACGCTAGACCATTTTTATTAGGGCTTGTGTCTGTTAATGTTGCCACTTAAGAGTTGTCTAATGGCCAGAGGTGATTTTTGGTTTATGAATAAAGAAGTTTATGGTGCGTTTGCAATGCAAAAACTTTACTAAAATATTTTTGTGGCATGAATGGTATCTAGTAAACGACAGGCACACGCTAGTTATTCCTAAAGAGCAGATATATACATGCATTAACATTTTCAGATCGTCAACGTATTGAAGTTGTGAAAAAGTTTGACAAGATGCTAAGAGAAACTCCGGATGATTTCAAAGGTTATGCACCTGTGGTTGGATGTGGTAAGTTACCTGTCTTTCGTTCATTATTACTACCTCAGTCTATTATTACTGTTTACCTCTGTTGATTACTGTTTACCTAAGTTGATCACTATTTACCTGAGTTGTTTACTGCTTATTTAAGTTGATTACTATTTACTTCAGTCTTTTCATTTTGTTTACCTCTGTTGATTACTATATATATCTAAGTTGATTACTGTTTACCTCAGTCTATTATTACTGTTTACCTCTGTTGATTACTGTTTATCTAAGTTGATCACTATTTACCTGAGTTGTTTACTGCTTATTTTAGTTGATTAGTATTTACAACAGTCTTTTCATTTTGTTTACCGCTGTTGAATACTATATATATCTAAGTTGATTACTGTTTATCTATAATAATTACTTGTACCTACATTGACTACTATTTACCTCTGAAAAGTATTTTGTTTTTACGTATTCAGACAGTTTTATCGACCATGTAGTTGTTACAAACAGCCATCAAATAAACTTTATGTTGTTACTTCTGTTTCTTTTTTTCAGGGAAGTCTTCTGATAGCCCCAGGATGAATGTGAATAACACGCTTACAGTTTTGCTGGTTCTATTGGCTCTAATCATTGATGTTGTACATCGCCGAGTGTAACCAGTGTGCCACCTGACCATCAGTTAATCATACTTCATATATCCTGCGTGTATCAGTCCTTGTGGAAAGACAAAATTCTGAAAGCACATTGATAATTCAGACAAATAATTTTTCGACAGATTTCATACAGCTGGTCTGATCTATAGGTTATAAGCTAAATTAACCAAGCTAATAATAACCCAGGGGCGGATACAAGGGGGTGAATTGGGTAAATTTTCACTCCCCCTTTTCTTCAATTTTCTGGTACATTCTTTGTACTTGCCTCCTTCTTCTCCTAGAGTCACTGGTAAATTCTTTGTATTATTCACCCCCCTTCTGGAATTTCTGGATCCGCCACTGTAACCCAATTTATAGCGAAAGATCCTTGAGTATTGAGAATGGCATCGAGGCTGTCAATTAAGGCACTTAGTGAAATAATTTTGCAAGAATATTTCTACAACACTCTTAGATAGAGTTATGATAGATAGAGCTATGACATTACTATTAGTTTTGTTAATAGTTATTAACTGTTTTTCATATAATTTATTTACAAGTGCTCTACAGACCTTGTGTGGGTATATTCTTTATGGATTGTTGAGGCTGTCTTCTTATTCGCAATTAAAACTTTTTGTAAGTCTTGCAGTGTCACAGAATATGAGGAACTGTTAAACATTTTCATATCTTTATCAGCTTTTTTATAAATAAAAGTATTTAGAAAAAACAAAGAAATAAAACTTAATTTATTAATGTTGCCGTCGGTTTTCTGCTGTATAACAACTTCTGGTAGCCGTGCATGGTTGGTGGGTAGTATGAATACTTATTTTCGAGATTATGGTAGCTGACTTGAAGCCACGAGAATGAGCCATAAAACAACGTTGATAACAGGCATTCCTCTTAAATCTACCTTAAATAATAGTGAACCTGAATGTTTGCAGCCAAGGGCAGTTATTTATCTGATTCCTTTAAATCAACTCGGTCCTTGTCAGATGAATCCACTCGCTTAGTCTACGCCTGCGGACTCTGGCACAAAGTTCTGATAATAAATTATGAATTCGCTACGAAAAGCACAGGGTCTCACACATATTCCAGCTAGTAGACCAAAAAATGAACACAAAGTTGTGCTCAATGCTAATGCTAAACTTGGCGAATTGTTCGTCAGGTAAATATATTTGCCCTCCTCTTTGTAGAAACATTTGTAAACCTGGTGTAGTTTACCCCATTTGGTCACGAAAGCTTGGATTTGACTAGTTACAGTCCTTTTGGTTCTACATTCCGGCCTTTCTATGCGAAGCGAACACCTTTTATGGGAATGTTTATTCCAAAGCAACATACCTCTTGCCACATTACCATCCTTTCTTTTAGCATTTGCAAAAACATTGACAATTTTAACAAACGTAATTCCATATTTTTGATAATAAAATACTGCTGCTGCTTTGTAAAGATTTATATTATTTTAGCATGTACCTTCATTTAGGAAATTATAAAGCGTCTTCCTGCTCCGTGCCTTGATCATATGTTGGCGAAAACCGAAGCGGACGTTTGGGAGAATTCGAGAGTGGATCAGTGACATAGTCGAGGACTTCCACCTGGTCGGGAATTCTCAAAGACTCGGCCAAGGTTTTCACCAGGTTATAAAAACACAAAAATCATGTTTTGTTTCCTTTATAAAATTATCATTTTCCGTTTCTTAGAGTACGACGATATACTAACCGCGTATGGATACTTGAATTTCTTTCATAATACTTTCAATTAACTTCTTACAGCTTCTCTACACTGGTAGACCAGTCAAAGCGAACTTGTTATTCAAATCATTTTGATTTATAAATATTTTTGAAGCTATGTGCTTTGAGTTACATAACACAATCCATTAATTTGGTGTAAATTGAACGACACAGATCGAGTACATTGTAAGTTCAAAATGTATAAATGGTAATACGCGACAAAACTGATTATAATTACCCTGTTGCTGACTTTCAAAAAGATCTACTTTTTGACAAACGATTCTAATCATCAAAATAAAGATAAACGGCAGAATATCTAAATGTGATATTTACTGTTTTTGATTCATCCCTGTTCATTGAATGTTCCGCTGTTTGCACAAAATCATGAAAATTTTCTGTTTGCTTAAATTTTTCGTTTTTTAAATCTGTCTTCGTGTACAACTTATAATTTTTTGTTTTTACTCTAATTGAACTGCGCCATTTGAATTATGTAGTAATTGGTATTGCTGAAATCTTTTTGACAGAATTTTCTCTTCAAGTTGCTGAAACCCGGGGGGGGGATACTCCCTATTTTAATGTTTATGGGATGCTCGCCTTTATTTTTTGGGGTCAAAATAAGCAATTTGGTAAGTTTTAGGGGTTTACAGATTACGTTATTTTATATTTTATAGAAATCATTTTTTATACTATAGGAGCTATTTTTTAGAGTTGATAATGCTTACGAGTCTCCGATAAGATCGCATGGAGACGTCTTGGTCTTGCCGGGCACTGCTTCAGGCATTCCAGTCTGACAGGTGACCTAATCCTGTGGGAGCCTCGACACGGACTAAGAAGCAGAGGTCGCCCCCCTTCTACCTTTGTAAACACCTTGAAGAGGGATGTGGGGGCGGTTGACTTCAGCGAGTTGGCAAGCTGTATGGCCAACAGAGCAGATTGGAGCACCAGGCGTGCAGCTCGGCTGCGGCCGAAATGATGATGATGATGATGATGCTTACGCTTTTTTTTCACATTTCCCGACAAGCAATCCTATCTTTTTTTATCCTAAAGCAACCTTCTCCCCCCGGTTGGTGAAGTCATGTTTCCCGCTGCAGTGAATTCAGTTTGCGTAGTAAAAGATTTACCTAATGCTGTACTAGTAGGAAGGGAAACTATTTTCACGTTTGAAACTTGCTTTATGGCAGGAGTGACTTTCCTAATTCAATTATAATGAAACTTTTCCTTTCGGCCAGTTTGGCGTTGGTTAGTGATTTCTAAGCACAATGGGAAATTCTCTCCCTTCCGAAGACAAGATCTCCATTGGAACTCCAGTTCGATCCTTACTTTGATCCCTAGATCGATTCCACCTCTGCAGAAATCTAAAGACTTTTTGAAACTTTTGGTAACAACGGCCCAATTCTGCTAACCTGCGATGAAAAAATTCCCATCGAATATCAGCCAATTACATGCACTTTTTAAAACCGATATATAACCACTGGTTTCTGCAGTGAGCCGCAATGCTCGAAGCTTATAAATTAACGGATATATGATTGTACGTAACGCAAATAAATCAACTTGCTTCGTTCCCATGGCCTGAGAACAGGTTGTTTTGTCTTTTATGGTGGCGCTATAGAAAAACATCGTAAGTTATCTGACAAGCAACAAACAACTACACTTGGAAACAATACTAGTCACAAGATCCAATCCACTTTTTAATGAAAGACAAAATATGGTGTTGATTCGTTAATAGACGGAATCTTTATCAAAATAAAAAAATAATGCTCAGTTTGAAAGTTCATTGTTCCACAACAAGTCAGAAAATTCTTTTTAAATGTTTCCTCGTCTCCGTTGTTGTATTTGTTATCATCGACAAAACTACTGGTAAGTGATCCTGGAGATTAACTAAGGGTAATTGAGGCTTACCAACAAAGTTATTGACAGGTTTACTGTCTTCCAAGTTATGAAACAAAAATTCCAACCACTAAACTGAACAGCAGTAAAAGATCATTGCGATCTAGTATGTAACACGGTTATTTACGTCAAAGGCAACAAGGACGTCTTTCAGTCGTGTTTGTTTATGTAGAGTTAAGCAGTTGTGACAGAGAGATTTCAAAAAGCTTGGGGTTGGAGCCCCTGACATCTGCGACACCGGTGAAGTAGCTCTAACCAACTGAGATATGAAACCACAACTGAAAGAGCTATGTTAAAGAAATTAAACCATTTACTGGAAATAGCATATTGAAACATAGAACGTTTCGGCCATGCTGTAGGTCACGTGATCTAGACAGGCGACTGGAAAGTGCATTGGAGTGGCCTTCACGCAGCCGCAAAGGGGATCTCCCTTTCAGTTTGTCCAATACATGGGACCGGTTACTGAAACGTTTCAATATACCCATTAACCATAGCCTTCATCAGCTAATGCTGGAGGTTACGTGACCGGGTAATGAGGAACGCTTGCGGAAATTTTTTTTTGGGACCACTTTCGAAAATTTTACCAACTATTTACCAAGATTTATAGAGAAGTCCGGGAAGTAGTCCCGGTAAAAGTCCCTTTTACCAAGAATTTACCAAAAATTTACCAAAAATTTTAAGTGATCCCAAAAAAATTTTCCGCGAGGCACTTTTCTAGTCGCCTGTCACCTGATCTTCCCCTTTTTGTAATATTGGCCCCTGGAATGTGATAGATTATACCACATAGAGTTCTTGTTCTTCTAGAGAAGCCAGCCCCTTGGCCCGAAGCTGACGTGCCGCATCTTTATGAAGGAGATATGGCATTAACTAAACAGCAACTGCAGATGTTCAGCAACGAACAGGGAAAACCTGGTACCCAAAGAGATCAGAACGACCTTCAAACAAGAGCAGCTGTCAGACCCTCTGAATTATGGCCCAACGCTATTATCCCATTTAAGTTTCATTCAAAGATTGGTAAGTTGTCTAGACAGACAATCGAATACTTTGTTTTATTTTGTGCAGTCGACTCTTGTTTACATTCCGCTCATATGCATGGCCACAAGACATTTTCAGTTGACGTTAAGTAATCAAACTTACTCTGTGCGACCGCTTAATTTTAAAGACAACACCTATAGTTTTAGTTCAATTGCGTTGCGTTGCGTTGCTATTGTATTATTGTATAGAGGAGCATGCGCGGAGGGAGATCGAGCACATGACATAAAGTTGAGTTCAATTTTACTATACTTCAAGATTGCTATATTAATATTATATCAGTTTCCTTATATACAAAAGTTATCATTATAAAAATTTAAATAGCTTAAAAATGTACTTATCTCTCATCTTCAAAGATGACGAAGGGCGTCTCCTGGTGGAAGATGCAATGAAAGAATGGATGGATTATACCTGCATTAGATTTAAACAGCATGAAAGTGAGGCTGATTACGTCGAATTTGTCTACAAACCTGGGTAAGAAAATACAATTTATTTAACTCTTTCTTGCAAACGTACCCGGTACCGAAATAATTGAAAACCACTTTTGAAACGCAAAGCTCTGAGAAATTAACAAAGTGCAATTTTCACCCTCGTCGTATGATAGTGACATACTCTCAACCAATGATTTGAATGCAACTTCTGCGAGATTCTTGAGAGTCGCCTAGTAAAAAATATTCTGTTATCTTTTTTGGTAAGGCCCAGGATCCAGTCTTCTTATACGAGGAAAGCTTGGGTTCGGTCCTGGGCGGATCAAAACTCAGGGTCCTGAAATAATTGAAGAAAGATTACATTTTAGATCTATTGTCTTCAAATGATTAGGCTTCATGTTTTTTTTTTGGATACGTTCGTGAAACTGTAGGCGCTCAGACAAATTAATTTGTTTGTGTGTTGCCTGTCTGCTTGAAAAATTTCGAATTTACCTCGGTCGTGTGTCTTTCTCTGTGTTTATACAAGTTTGTAAAAAAACTCGCATCGACATTTTACGACATCAACAAGAAAGGAAACAGTCTGCACATTCTTTGGAAAAATCCCTTGCTCAATGCTCAATTCATGTAAACATTTAGCGGTATCATTCTAATAGGTCCCTTGTTATTTTAAGATTGTTGTAATTGAATTGTTAACCGGTTTGAGCAATGCAGATTTTATCATTTGCTATAAAAGTGGTTTAATTCTGTTGAAGCATGGATGTTAAACCAAAAATTAAAGTGAAATGTGTCGTTTCTACACAATCGTTTTTTTTGAAGAAATGTTTATGTAAAATATTTGGTTTTAGCTGCTGGTCCTATGTTGGCAGAATTGGAAACAGACAGGAAATCTCTATCGGCAAATTCACAAGGTCAGTTTCCAGGATTCTCAGATATAACCAAGCTGCATATTGTAAGATGAAGCCAAAAGATTGCTATATCTCATGTATAATGCAAACGGTAAATAAAATGGTTATTATACGGTTGGTATTGTTTGAGTCAAAACCTTCAAAGATGCAACAGCGTTGAAATTTTTAAAAAGCTGTTCCAAGCTGTCAAATGTTAATTTAATAGCTTATAGTTCAATTTATAAATTGTACCTGAAACAAAACTTGATTTAATAAACTACGAAAAAACGTTTCAGGGCTCAACCGATACCAATATTTCTGGATATCTTACAATAACATCTCACAAAGATTCTTGACTAGAGAATTTACATTCATGTCACCAGGCAATGCGTCTGGATACCTTACATTTATGTCAGAAATATCTTACATTCATGTCACCAGGTAACATTTCTGGGTATCTTATATTCATGTCACCAAGTAACGTGTCTGGATATCTTACATTAATGTCACCAGGTAACATTTCTGGGTATCTTATATTCATGTCACCAAGTAACGTGTCTGGGTATCTTACATTCATGTCACCAGATAACGTTTCTGGATATCTTACATTCATATCACCAAGCAACGTGTCTGGATATCTTATATTCATATCACCAAGCAACGTGTCTCGAAATCTTACATTCGTGTCACTAGGCAACTTGTCTGGATATTTTACAATTATGTCACCAGGCAACATGTCTAGTTATACCTTACCTTTACGTCATCAGGCAGCCTCCTTGTGAACGTGGTGGATTGATTCATGAATTGGGGCATGCGGTGGGCTTTTTTCACGAACACAACAGAGCTGACAGGGATAAATACGTGGAAATCAACTGGAAAAATATCCGTAACGGTACGGTAAGCCATATCTACTTTAAAGAACCGAAAAACAGTAACATTATAAACGATTGGACACTTTTTTATAACAACAATAAGGCACAATTTGTAGGAATGTAGTGAAAATGTACAACGTGGAAGCGTTGTAACTAAATCCTTTCGAGCCTAGTGGCCCGTGGAGCCGGCGCTTATCTACGGTTTCTGTAGTGTTAAGCGGATGAGAGTCTTTGACTCCCCCTGGACGGGAAACTAATATATCGCATGTTAGCTCCAAGCAGACGCTGGTACATTTCCTCTTCCCAGTTTCCCGTATGATGAACAACTGTTCTGCAGTCCATATTATCATCTAGGTCGTTAGTATCTTTAAACAAACGCCGTTCCATTTCTAAAGGTCTGGAACACAACTACAACAAGCTGAATCCTTCAGAGACGATGAGTTACAATTTCGACTACGACCTCGGATCTATCATGCACTACTCCAAATATGCGGGCAATAACCGTCCAGGCGCCATTGTTATCAAGAGTAAAGATTCAAAGAACGAAATTGGACAACTGCGAGGACTCAGCAAGGGCGATATTGCACAGACTAGGACAATGTACAATTGCGGTGCGTTGGCCATTTTGTAACTATCAATATACAGGCTGTTTCAAAAGTTCGTTCCGATTTTAAAAAGTTATTTTTAAACAAAACAATTGTTTATTAAAACTTTTTAATTGACCTTGGTTTGAAAATTTGTTCAAGAAGCTGGTAATCGCAATTTTAGTTGTCTTCTGGATGTCTTTGTTTTGATTTCCGCGCCAAAGCACACACGCCTGTTTTCCCGCCATTTTTTCGCGCCATTTTGAACCGTGTGCCTTTCCCGAATTTTAACGTTTTTCTAAGTCATTCTTCCGAACTTTATGTTTTCCCTGAGGCAAATATGGAGTCAGACTGATTGCTTTTCATGTAGAGCCCAAGCAGCAATATTACGCTCGTAATAAATAATGAAATGATAGAAGAAAACAATTTGGAACGAACTTTTGAAACACCCTTTATAGCTAATATACGTGAATCAGCTGGGAGTACTGAGCCCCAAGCTCCTTAGTATGAAAACTCATATTCAAACGTCTTTTTAATTTGCCCACATATACTATAGAGTTGTCTCATTCAAGAATAAAACCCCCTGATTAAATCACACTTTTCGCATCACTTCTTCCTACATTCTGATTGGCTATCTCATCATTTTCTGCCATATGATTGGATGATCAAAAAAGTGCGATTACAAACTTAAAATAGCGAATTTGAGCGGCACTCATAATGCCAGAAAGCAATCAAATTGCAGAAAATAACAGAAGTTTTAAAATGGACATAATTAAAAAAAAATTATAATCATCAAAAAACAACAGCATAACATAATTAGCTGATCATAAATATTACAAAACATCTATCAAAAAATATATAGACAATTTAAAAAAAGATCTTAGAACTGTCAAAGTGCGCGAATGGCGCCAGAGCTTGTTGAGTAGAGCATAAACTTTGACATAGGGTTTCATTTTACATGAAGCCATATAATTTTATTATATATTAATTTTCTTTGAAGTATTTCAAGGCTAAAACGCCAACAGAACGCGTACGAAGAGTAAAGCAAGCCGCCTACTAGAGGAAAACAGCGTGACGCTACTTTCGCAGCGCAGAATTTAAGCGTATTCAGCTCATTTGGTTGCTGTCTTAACAATCTCCTTGGACGCCACCACTTTTAATATGTCAAGTTACACATGCGCAGTCACGATAAAAGGTTGCTAGCAAGTACGCTTGAAAATTTACTCCGCAATCCCGCCATATTCTTCGCGGCGGTTTTAGCGCCGCGCGAATTTTGCCTAGTGTGTGGCATACCTAAAACGAGCTTACATTTCGGTTCCTTTCTTAGATTCCAAAGCGTTTCAGTTTCACCTTTCAAGGCTTCTTCGGTTGGCGTTCGTAAAGATCTCCCAGGCTATTTTTGAAACTTAAAGCGGAATAGTCACCTCAATTTTTTCAAAGCCTTAAACAAGATTATAATATAGAATGGACCCTACGCGCGCTCTGATTGGTCGAAACTCTATGTTTTATCAGAGTTTAGAACATATATAGACATTTTTCGCGCGCTTCTTGTAAGACGTGAGCGTGCATCTATAACTCCATAAACTCATAAAGTTGCTATTCTGGTGTTCTGGGAAGTTATTGCACGCTATTTATTTCGATATACACTCTATCATGGAAGACGACATATTAGACGAAGAGTTACCGAATTTCTCAATTAAGTATATTTTTAAGAAAATTCAGTTAAATGAATGAGGTTTGCGAAGCGGTGAGGTTTGCAATTCTGACAGACGCAGAAATGAAAACATGTTAGAGGAACTCAAATGTTCTAAAAGAAATACTTCATGCATAGCGTGTGTCTATCGTGTTATGGATACCTGCGGCAAGTTGGGAGAGCACGAGAGAAGCGTTTGAGTAGCACGAGGCGAAGCCGACACACGCTACGCAAAAATTATTTTTCTTAAAAAAAACATAGAAGCCTAAGCTGTGTATTAGACTGTGAATAAAACTCTCCGGGCATTTGCGAACATTTGAGAAAGGTAGAAAACACTCACCTGTGGCTCAGATTTTATACATTTCCCTGGTGTTCTCAAATGGCCGTCGCGTTTTATCAGACCGTCTAATTCACGGTTCAGGCTTTTTTATTTGTCAAACAACAGCCTTGTTTTGTATCCAAAGGATTTTATTCACACTTGCTCTTTTTCCACGTAGATAAAAAAGTAAACATGAAATCATTCTTCAAGAACACCGGACAAAGTTCAGCAACAGGTATTAAAATAACTAAAACATTTTTTACTTTACAATAAAATGCTTTATTTGTTTAAATAATTACCGCAATGAATTTTTTTTTTGTTTTAATATCAATTCTATCAGATATAAATAAACGAGTCAGATATCCCAATGAAACCCGGACAGTAGTTAATGTTGAAGTAAAAGTATATGTCAAGTAGCAAAAACTAAACTTAAAAGTGAATACGATTTAAACAATCTGCAAAGTAAAAGAACTAGAAAAGTCGTACAACGGATTTAGGTATAGACGCGAACCGACTCTCAGCCTGAAATCCACTTGCGCACGACATGATAAGTCTTATACCACTATCCTGCTAAAACGATTTCACTTACACGCAAAATTAAAATTGTCCCAACTTTTGAACCTGTCAATGAAACATTATAAAGCGACTATGGCTTTGACAAATTCAGTAATTGTTATTTCTGAAAGAAATTTAGTGCTAGACAATCTAGCAGGAATTAAGAGTCAATATTTTACCGATCTTTATCGATTGGATACTTTTTTTATTTATAATAACATAATATTGACGTGGAAATTTTTATAATCTCTCATATTCTTTCTTTTGCAGCAAGTAAACCCTTAAACTACACTTTAATAAAAAGTTCAACAGCAGAATTTAAAATTGTTAAAGGTAAGTCCTCTGAAATCGCAATGTTTGGTAGGAGAAAAGCAAATACGAACGAACAGCTTTGGTTGTTTTCACCGACTGTTAATTTTTTTTATGCAGAGGCGCCTGCTAATCAAAACAGGAAATTACCTCAACATGTTAACAAGATCTTACAGATCTCAGGTGAGTTACGCGGGCAAAAGATAACTGTGGTTGAGTTTAAAATTTAAAACATCATAATTTATAACAGAATTAGTTCACAAGGTTTAATCTGCGTTTCGTTCTTCGCTTTTAAACTATTTTGCAATGGAATATTTTTAAAACAGCAATCATTTACTTTTATTATTTATACCTGAGTATTTGCTTCTTGTTCTTTGCATTCATGTAATTACGGTTTTGATTTTTCATCGAACGCCGGCTTTTAAAGCTTTTTTAAAACATTTAACAACCAAAATTTTGATTTTTTAAAAAACTGTAACTACTTTAGTATATACCAGGGTTCGGTTTTAACATTTACGTTTCATGATGAATAAAGCTCTTTTATTATTGTGGTATAATGTATGGGAACTTACTATAACTAATTACCTTCAAATGAACCATATTTTCAATAAAGGGAACTTACCAAATTTAATTTAGGCAAAATATGACTAACACAGGTTTTGAAGCAATGACTGCCATAGCAAAAAATGATATTTTTTAAAACCATTTCCTTAACAGGTCTAAGGAGGAGCCATTAACGGAAGAAAAAAAATCCCGCGGTTAAAATACAAAACAAGCATGATGCAACTTTTGAAGCCCTTGAAAAGATCAGCAAGTAAAGTTCAAAAGCTCGGCAAACAAGTTTTTCAATAAATGTTTCTAAACGTTACAACGGAAAAACTAAAATTCGTTTAGTTAATGGATAATGGTGTTTTGCCGGAAAACTAAAATACTCGTATTTTTCAGTTTCACAACTGAAGCCAAAAAAAACGTTTCGTACTTAATGTTGCGGATGTAAGCGCGCGCGTCCTAAAAAATTCCCGCCTGTTTCTAGTCGCATTTTAGCGACACTAATGAATGAAGTTTTAGTGCAGTATAACCTTTTATGTACGGATTCTAAAGAAATTTTACTGTGTTTGCGTTAGAATTAAATGAAAAGTAAACTTATTTTTCGTATGCCTTAGTTATTACATATATAGTAATGAGAACATATTAAACAAGCTTGAAGATAATAATAGGCCTTATCACGGTTTTCGCCGCCATCTTGATAAAAAGGCAAAGTGGCTCAAAATAAGAGAGTTTGTATGGAAGTTCGGTATCAAATATCTTTAATAACACTTTAGTCTTTAGTTTTAAAAAAAATATAAATCGAGAATTTTCATGTTGGGAGAGAGGAACTGACTGCCAAAATTTGAGGCAAATAGCTGCATACGAACGCGGCACCGACCTAGTTACAATTTAAATTTTTCCATAGATTTGTTTTGGTTTTCGTTCTGCCGGTGAAACACAACTGACAACAGAGAAATGTATGGAAAAATTCAAATTAAGACTGGACGCGTTTGTATACGGCTATATGCCTCAAATTTTGGCATTCAGTTCCTCTCTCCCAAAATTAAAATTTTCGATTGATAATTTTTTTAAAATTTAAGTGTTATTAAAGATATTTGCCGAACTTCCATACAAACTCTCTTATTTTCAGCAACTTTGCCTACTAATCAAGATGGCCGCGAAAACCGTGATAAGGCCCATTTACTCTTAATGGCTGAAACAGAGGAAAATGGTATGTTTTGTGGTTCCAATACCGCTACTGGCTGTGGAGGGGCCACAAAAACAAAGTGCTCCCCAAGATTAAGTTCACTGATAAGTGTTTTGTTATATACCAACCATCAAATAACAACAAAACGCAGCTTTTAATTTTTATTTTAATATCCAGACTTAAGTTTTGTGAACTTTTAAAATCACACCAACTTATAAAAAAAGTTACGGTTTTGCTATTTACGGCTCCATAACAAAAAATGTTGCCCGCTGGGCACTTGGTTGCCGGGAAGCAGACACTACAAAAAAAATCTTCGCGATATTGTCTGATGTTATCCATTTACTACGGTGGTAGCGTAACAATATTAGCAATTTTTAAACAAGTTTATCACGTGAGAAAAGACCTTCATTCTCTTTGACGTGATGGAATAAATTTAAAATACTTGTTGGGTAGTGTAAAGAACAATTTAAGTGTACCGGCCATTTGGTAAACGAGTGATTTAAGCGGCTCTACCTTGAATTGTTTAATCATCGACGTAAATGGAGTACAAATTATGCTGACGTTCCGTAGAAGAAAAGTGAAGGTCAATGACATCTAGTCAGTGTTTTTAGCTACTTTAAGCAGCACAGAAGCTGTTTTTTAAAAGACATTTTAACCAACTAAAATATCTTAGATTGTAATTCGGGTTTTGTATCCTTTCACTTTCTGCAATACTATTTGACTTCGAATGGACTTTCCGGCAGAAACCAGTGATAAGATAATAGCGCTGCATAAATTACCTCTCAATTTTAACACTTAGATCTTTTGAGCACTCAATGATAACTTCCCATCTCAATTAACTTTTCTTTATATTTAGGCCGGATTTTCACGGCAAACACCACAATGTTTCATTGACGACGAAAATACGGACATTCAATAAAAACCAACAATATATTTACTTCTGTAAGCATAGTCCATCTGAAAACATGTCATATAGTAATCATTTGAAACCTTCCGCCTTAAAAGATGGATAACATCGTCAAATAAATGTATTTATACTTCATACTGCAATGGAAAGTTAATAGTTACTTATACTCTTCAACTTTTCGTGTCAAGAAACTTAAGGCGGTGTTTACATGATGCCGGATTGAGATTCATTCCGGAACGAAAATAAATTCGGTGAAGTGTTTACATGAAA
>JAOTRI020090286.1:0-15810 GCA_028564885.2 Zoanthus sanctaehelenae
GGGGGATCAAACGATTCGCTAACAACGGCTCGATTGAGGTAGGATCGACATATTCAGTGCACAGTTTCCTTGTTAATGCAGCCAGAGCATCGCATAGATTCGTGCCCGATGCCTTAAATGATTTGCATGCAAGGAGCCTCTTAAAACCATTCGCGTCAATACCGGACGGACCGCCTGATCCTTTGGTCCGTAGGGCCGCTTCTCTAATCATAACTCCGTCTATTTGTTGGTAAATGACGCCCGGAATGTCCTCCACGGGGCCGAATAGCAGCGATCCAAGGTTGGCTTCTTTCGCATTGGGATGTTTTTCATGTAGCTGCTTCATAACATCATCCGTTAGTGCTAGCACTCCTCCCCCGCTATTCTCACTCAGAAAACGCAAAGCAGAATTAATTTGCCCCTCCATAATTAGCTTGGCGAATATCTTTGCCTTGTTTGGAGGATCGTGCTGCTTTGATTTTTGCAGACGCCTTTGAATCGCCTTTCCCTCGCGCACTAAACATTCAATCTCGCCATTTTTCCAAAGTTCCATCCGTTTCTCGAGGCATTGTTGATGTTGTTTTGCTTTGGACTTTTGGCTTGGTTTTTGTAACGCCACGGCGAGAAGAACAATAGCCGCTTTGAGTGCGATGTGTTGCAATGCAGTTCCATTGTTCCAGTCGTTGATATGCTTTGTAAGTTGATCAATTAAGTCCCGTCCCGTTTTCCCATATGGTACTAGAAAGGTGTTTTTACGCCACGTCACGATCTCATTGTATGACTCATCAATAACCGCCGAACTTATCGTTATCACATCACCATTGTTGTTTCGCCCCCATGTAACTATTCGTGGTTTATCAATAGCGGCGTAATTTGGTAAACCCCCTGGGACGCTTCTGTTGTCATCTGAATGGTCCTCTATTCTTATATCCTCCGCTGAAGCTTGACTAGCTGAGAAATGCAAATCCGTGATGGTATTAGAATTAGCATTTTGGCTATAATAATAACAATAATAATAATAATAATAATAATTATAATAATAACGATAATAATAACAATAATAATAATGATGATGATGATAATAATAATAATGATAATAATTATGATAAAGATGATAACAATAATAATAATAGTAATAATGAGGCATTGCTATATTCAGCAAGCACAGGAACAAACCATCAGGACAAACATATTAGCATGGAGGTTAGATGTTCTCTTTGGCTGCTCCTTCATTTGTGCCTTCTCTCGCCAATACAATGCTATTCGTCGCCTAACTTTATCTATTCTGGCTTTGGGTTTAGTTATGTTAGCCATTGCTTAAATATTTACAAGGTGTTTCAACAGAAAGCAAAACTATCGTTCTTTGGCAATTATGGAGCTAATGGCGTCCACGTTGTTAAATGGTGTGGTTTGCCTATAATTAGGACTTCCCACCCGGTTCGTCGCAAGGAACTAAAGTTCCTCGCCTCAAGGATTAAGTACTACACGAACAACACGGTTTCTTTTAACTTATCTGTGATTTCCATTGAATTCGTTACATCATGGGGTATAAACCTCAATCCTGGTTCTGCGAACAACAATTTTCACAAGCCTGTGACTCTCAAGTGCTTCTCTGCTAATATTCAGAGCATCAAAAGCTTTGTTAAGACGTCGGATTATCCTTCTAAAGTATGCAAGTTGTCTCTTTTTCGGAAATTTGTCTATAGTGAAAATTTTGATGTTGTTACACCAACCGAGAGATGGTTGACTAATTCTATTTGCGGCAATGAAATTCTTAATGTTGGATATTCAACTTATCTTTCTGATGGAAGTACTGGGAAACGAGGTAAAGGTTCTTTATTAGCGCTTAAAAATTCTGTACAATCTTATCGCCGACAAGATTTGGAACCTGACTCTTCTGAAACGGTTACTTAAGAAATTGTACAAGATAGTAGTCCAAATTTTATTGTCTCAGTTGTTTATCGCCCTCCTAACTCAAACTGTCAGACTTTCATTAGCGGTTTTAGGTCATTTTTAGCAAAGTCGACAGACCTCTCAACTAAAAGACTTCTTATTCTAGGGGACTTTAATTTTCCAACTATCGACTGGTTTAAACCAAAGGAGCCTGATTCAGTCCATAACATCGAAACAATAAATAAAAGTGTTTTGCCATTCCCCACAGACCACATACCGGTTATATTTGATATTGTCCTCCACATTCGAAGATTACCGAAACAACCCCGTTTTGTTTATAACTTCATGAAAACCGATTTTAAAATTTTCAATAAAAGGTAACGCGATGCCAACCAGACTGCTCTGATTTCTACTAACTTAATGGTGAAGCAGGACTTTGAGAATTGGCATTCTCAACTTATGTCTCTGGTTGAAGAGCATGTACCAAAAATTAATATGAGAGATAACAACTCTCCACCATGGATAGATGGCCAAGTTATTCACTTGCTGCGTGAGAAAAATGATGCTAGAAACAAAGCTAAAACGACAAACAGTGAGTATTATCATGAAGAATTCTGTGCTTTACGTTGTGATTGCAAGTCGCTAATTAACAAGAACTATAACGACTATATAAACTCTTTTCAAGCGTCACTTCACAAGAATCCAAAAAGGTTTTGGTCGTATTATTAAAAGAAAATTAACTTCAGTACCTGCCACTGTTAAATATTGCAAGCAGTCTTTTCGTTCTCCAGTCCGTCAAGCTGAGGCGTTTAATAAGTATTTCTTAATGTATTTTTCTGATCTAACGTCCTGTGAGAACCCTGTTATGAATACTTTATCAAATTCGGATGCAATGCTATCTTCCGTTTCATTGACCGTTTCTGAAATTGAATTATTGCTTAGTGCCTTAAATGTCAACAAAGCCTATGGTCCTGACAGTCTCCCAACTCGCATCTTGGTTGAATGTTCTTCGGAACTTGCTCCCTCAGTATGTAAACTATTCAATAAATCTCTTTCTTCTGGTGTGCTACCTGATTTATGGAAAGAAGCATTGGCTATACCTATTCATAAGAGAGGTGATAAAGAATTTGCGGAAAACTACAGGCCTATTTTTTTGCTTTGTATTCTGTCCAAAGTGTTCAAAAGATGTCTTTTTAATAGGTTAATCAACCATATTAGCAGTACCTATTCGTCTTGGCAACACGGATTTTTGAATGGCCAATCGACAGTCACTCAGATGCTTTGTTTTCTTCACAGAATTGGACAGGCCCTGTATAACTCACTTCAGTCTGAAATTGTTTATTTAGATTTGTCCAAAGCGTTTGACACTTTCTCATTCTCTCTTATTACAGAAATTCGCAGCTGCTGGTGCTAATGGTTCTCTGTTCAAATGGTTTACAGATTATTTAAAAACAGGTCCCAGAAGCTTATAATTGAAGGTGCAACGTCTTCATCACAACTTGTACTCTCCGGGGTACCTCAAGGCAGTATTCTGGGGCCATTGCTTTTTCTATGGTATATCAATGATTTGCCAAATGAGTTATCTAGCTCTACTTTGGCTTTTTTTCTTTGCCGACGATACTAAACTGGTCCGTATCATTCATTCTGAGTCTGACATGACTAATGTTCAGCAGGATATTGATAGAGTGTACGAGTTGTCTACTAAATGGCGAATGAAGTTCAATCTCTACAAGTGCGAAGCTGTACGTGTAACCCGAAAGAAAATTCCAATTAAAGGCTACTTTAATATTGGAAATCACGTTGTTCCTCAAACCGACACCCAGAAAGATCTTGGGGTTGTTGTTAACAAAGATCTCAAATGGAGCTCCCACTTGATTTCCATATCATCCAAAGCCAAGCAAATACCGGGATTTCTCATTTCGGAACGTCAGTTAAACGCTCTTTGTATTTGAGCCTTGTACGATCTTATCTCGGCTATGCCAGTGAGGTATGGATGCCTCTGCATATTAGTGGTTTACGTATAGTGGAGGGAGTTTAACGTCGACCAACAAAGTATATCTTAGGGAATAAAGACGCCCTAGTTCCTTACAAGGAAAGACTTATCAAACTGAACCTCTTACCAGTGTCTTACTGGCATGAAATTAGGGACGTAGTATTTTTCTTTAAGATTATCAATGGCATGTATAATATTGATATTACAGAGTTTGCCCAACCTAAAATCCTAATCAGGTCCACTCGCCACAGTTGCTTTTTAGACTATTAGCCTTTAAAATGCAGAACGTCGCTCTTTCAACGCAGCTATTTCAATATAACTGTTAAATTGTGGAATTCATAGTCTTCGTCGATAAGAACTTTACCTAGCGTTAAGGCTTTTAAAGCAGCTTTAAATAAGCATTATAAAAAAGCACTAGTTGAAACGTTTGATCACGATAATGTTTAATTTACACTTGGAAATCATTGTGTCCCAAATGCTATTCAGTTAGGAATTTAAGCAGTTTTCGTCTGTTTTGTTTTTAGTAGATATTAATAATTATGAATGTTTTAAAGAAGAATTGATAAGTAATTGGGATTTTCAGATCTAAACTGACCAGGAGCTCAAGAATAATCGGCCTGATCTTGTTGTCGTTGACAAGGAAACAATGGATTGCATCATTCTTGATGTCGCATGCCCTTTCGATACCCAGATAATCCAGAAAGAGAATGAAATGGCAGAAAAATACCAGGATCTAAAGTGGAAGATTAAGAGACTTTGGAAGCTTAAGAAAGTTAGCATTGTCCCAATAGTTATTGGCGCCCTAGGAACGATCAGCCATCGATTTCATGACTGGCTATTTAAGAGCAAGATCGAGTGCCCAGTTGAAATATTGCAAAAGGTTTGTCTGCTTGGAACTGCAAAGATTCTGAGAAAGATGCTAGACACCTGAGGCTACAGGGTGTAGCTTGATGTCCTGCAAAAATCCAGCAAAACGCTGTGAACAACACTAATAATAATAAATTAATTATACTCAGCTAACCTAACTTTATTTTGTTGCAGGTTTGTCAAATCAAGCCAGATGTTTTCCTGTATCCTCAACAGCTGAACGAGTTATATTCAACACTAAAACAATGTAAACCTCCCAATTTTGTATTTTGATAGTTTTCACGACAAATTTGTATTTTCAAGAAATACTTTCCAAAGGTAATAAAGTATGAAATTTTACAGCCTGGACACTATATGTTAAAGTATACAAGGTTTGTGGTTTGTGTTTTTTTAGTGAGGAAGGATTAAGTGACTGTTGAATAGTTGTTCCAAAGTTGTTGGAGTGAAATTGGTAATAATGAAACTCTGTAAATTACAAAGATGATTGCAATATTTCTTTATTTTTTTCATGTATATTATTTAACAAATAAAGAAGCATAAGCCGTGTATTAGACTGTGACAAAACACGACGGATATTTGAGAACACGAGGGAAATGTAGGAAACACGAGCCGCAGGCAAGTGTTTTCTACATTTCTCGAATGTTCTCAAATATTCGGAGTGTTTTAATCACAGTCTAATACACGGCTTATGCTTCTTTATTTGCTTTATGATATAGATTTTACACTCCGCGAGTTGGAACAACAAAGCACACAGATCGACAAACTGACGCAATTTAATTCTCGATAGTTTCGATTCTTGTTTATTTGAAAAATCACTCTGGTCTTCAAAACTTTCTGCTGCTTTGTCTTCAAATAAAATGTTTCTGCCATCTCTAACAAAAACGTTGGCAAGAGGAATGCCGGTGGCGAAAAACAATAAAACACGCTTTTTCCATGTTTTATACTCAGATAAAACATAGATTTTCGACCAATCAGAGCGCGCGTAGGGTCCTATCTATATTATAAAGATTTTGAAGGAACATTTTTATACTATGTTCGTACAAATAAAACTATGCAAAAAACGTTCTCTATCCAAAAACTAAAATACCATCAACTTCTTGTACTTTCCGATTGCAGATATGTGGCACGATACTTGGTAATTCCCTAAAACTGCTTGTTGAAATGTGCCAGTTTCTACTAATAGGTAAATACGTTTTGCGCGAAAAAAGTTGCGAAGAACAATAACTAAATATTATTTAAGTTCTATTTCAAAGTGCCAGTACGGCCTACAGAGTTTTTGAGTTATTGATATTCTGGTATTCCAGAAAAAATATTTTGATTCCGCAACTTCTTTGCCACTAAATCGAGCTGTAAAATTCAAGTGCTGGCCACGCCCAGCTTAGATGGTCGGAAGTTTCTAAGTCTGGGTCCAGCCTAGTCTGTGACGTCACTACAGGAATTGCCGACTGTTCATTTAGTGTTTCAATATATTTCCAAACAAACTGAACCATTTTTCAATTGGAAAAGTAACAAAACCATAAAAAATGGCGAGAAAAGTAGACGATTCTTAAAGTGTCGTCACTGGGCCCAGACTTTGCCGCTCCAGACCATCTTCGTTGGGCGTGGTCGGCGCGGAAATTTTACAGCTTGATTTTGTGGCGAAAATGCAACGCAATCGAATTTTGCTTTTAGAACACCTGTTTACGCATTTTAGAGGTATATATTGAAATCTAAAAATACATTTTTCGCCATATAGGCACTTTAACATTTCACAACAAACTCATCCCGGCACTAAAGGGGTGTGAAGCAATATAATGGGTTTTCAAGCCATTTCTTTGGTAAAAGGCCTTATCACAGAACTCACACTGGAATGGCTTGTTAGCAGCGTGGGTCCGTTTGTGGGTGTTTAGAGTTGAAGCCAAGGTGAATCCTTTGCCACAGGTGTCACACTGAAATGGTCGTTCTCCGGTATGGCGATAAATATGAGCCTGCATGTTTCCTTTCTGGTTGAAGCCTTTACCACAATAAGGACAATGATACATCCTCTCTTCAGAGTGAGTTCTCATGTGGTAAGTTAGATGTGTTAATTGTTTGAATCCGCGGCCACATTTTTGGCACTTGTGGGGTTTTTCGCCTATACGAGATTAAAACCATGGAAGAGAATTAGAAATCGCCTAAATCTCTTGTAATGTAATAACTAAGAGTACAACATACCATGCCGATCATAGCTAAACTATTTGATAAGGTTTACCGATTCATTTCCTATATTTTCTTTGAGTATATTGGTTCGAGCTTCTAATTACAAATTGTGAACAAAAACCAGCATAATGATATCGGTTTCTCATATAAACTCTTGGTCTTTGGCCATTGTAGATTAACCAAAAGTAATCATTTTTAGAACATGCATTTCAAACTTAACGATTAATGATTAGCTTCTTGTTTTGGCTTTTATTCTACATTTACTTTCTACTCACTTTTATCGATTTATCACCTGTTTGCTTTTACCGATTTACTTTCTACTTAATTTCACCGATTTACCTACTACTTACTTTCACCAATTTACAACCTAATCACTTTCACCGATTAGGAAGTAAATCGTTTAAAGTGAGTAGGAGGTAAATCGGAGACAGAAGTCATCGTTTTGAGTATTTGTATTAAGCCGCGAGGGTTGTTTATAATAGCGACGGTATCTAAAATCGCCGTAGAAAGCCAATCGTTTTAAACATCTTACCTGTGTGCGTATAGCGATGGATCTTCATATCAACCTTCTGATGAAAGCGCTTGCCACAAAACTCACAGGCAAAGGGCTTGTAATCAGTGTGAGTGCGCATGTGCGTATGCAAATTGGATGCTCTGTTGAACGCTTTGTTGCAGTGCACACATACATACGGTTTAGCTGTAGTATGTGTCAACCGATGTCGGGAGAGGTTACCTGGTTGACGGAAGGCCCGGCCACAAAGCTGGCACACAAAAGGTTTTTCTCCCGAATGGATTCTTCGATGAGTAGTCAATGTGCTGGAGCGACTAAAACTCCTACCGCACACATCACACGGGTATTTCCTGTTGGATTTTACTGTTTTGGGTTGCGGCGCCTCCGGCATCATCCATTCATCCAGTGATTCCGTCGCAACGGCGTCTTTTTGTGGGCTAGGATTTGGTTTTGGGTCATGACTCGAGCTACTTGAGGCTTGTTCAGTGGCTTTCTCTGTGTCGGCTTTAATCTTGCTATTGAAAAAAGAAGTAGAAACATGGTTTAGATGAGGCACTGCACAATTTGAACTGCTATTCTTGTCTGTAAAACATTTCCACCCCACAGGCACTTCGTTTATTGCTTCATTCTGTCTAAAATGCTCGTTCATAAATCTGTTGTTTTTTCGGACGTAAGGTTTGAATGCACTGCTATCTGCGTCCTCATAAACTAACAATCCTGGTGATGAAGATACTGACATTGAATATTGCTCTCTGTGTAGTTTCTCAGGAGCTTGAAAGACAGAGTTTTGGATCTTTGTACGTAATAGAGGGTAGCTATTGATAGCTCCATTTGCTTCAATGAAATGGTTCACTTCATGCCTTGTACTATTTGGCGAGAGACATCTTTGAAGACAATATTCCGAAAACATTGAGTTTTGGGCGCTTAAATGGCTGAAAGGCCTATTGATCGGTTTGCTGTTTGTTGTGGTAGCACTAACTATTGTATGGTTATCATAGCTACCAAAGCAAGCTAATGGTACATTGGAAATCATCGCATTGGTATTTGCTTCGAATAATGCTCCACTTCTGTATTTTATCAAGGGAGGAAGCCCATTTGGCATTTGATTGGTCAACCCGATTTCTGAGTTCAAACTTCTGTTAGGTACAAAAACGTCGAATGTATCCCTCCCACCTGAGGTTACCACATTGAAGAAAGAGACCTCTTGTGCTTCTGACAAGGGATTTTTTCGTAACCAACTAGCATGTGCTGCCATTTCTTTCGCAGTCTCTGATGACTCTTTCAGTCGTTTGTAATGGTCATTTTCAGGTTTCAAGTTGATAATATCATCAGTAAAGGACATTTCATTTTGTTTGGTATCCAACATAACACATCTATCAACACAGCTCTGCTCATACGTGCCCTGTAATTGTTCAAGAGATCCTGAAATGGATGAAATGTGTTGTTATAATTAAGACTGAAAAATGATAAATGAATGCCATTTACTCATTTTAAATAAAAGAAAGTAAATCAAGGGAAGGGAGGGAATGTTAAAGTAAGGTACGATTAATGAGCTAAAATTGGATAGCCAGAGATAACGGCAATATTTCTTGTTAAGGGTATACAACTGTTTCATGCATAATCTACCCACTATAAGGAATCAAAGGAGCTGAAACCAATAAAAGCATACATTGCAAATAGTTTAGATATTCTCCTTGTGAGCAATAACTGTTTTAATTTGCTATTTACTTCAGCAGTATTCTAGTCATGTCTGTTCACATATCTGCGTTATATTCACCCACCATCATATTTCTATTATCTTTTAATTATTCTATATTTACGTACACCCACTAATGTTTTCTCTCTATACACAAACCAATAGGAGCTTGACAATTATTCCAAGAGCGCGCGTTCGATATGAGATGGTACTAAATTGCCAACGGAGAGCTTAGCGCCGAGTTGGCTATAATCATCTCATATCCAACATGCTTGAATGGAGTAAGTGTTTTATTAAATTTCATGAGTTTTCCGAACTTTTTGATACTCGAAAATAGCAGAAACTTTTAATAAATTGAGAAACAAGATTTTTTGCTAGTTTCCATATATGGTCATTCGGTATATCAGCTGATAACCGTGATTAAGTGAACCAATCAGAACACTAGAAACGCAATATTCGAGGTTGAAAATTAATAAAAGAAATTATTCTATTCCGTCTTTTTTGACTGATAACATGAACAAAGGGGTCTCTGCAAGGCATGCTGAATCTGAAACGTAACTGTAAGTTTGAAATGCAGGCAACTTGAATTAACTCGAATAACAGAACACACACTTTCACTCTAAACAATTATTAGTCCACACATCAAGATTAATTCATATACACCATTTTTCTATTCGTACTTTCCCTCTTTATTTAAAGGGAAAAAAACTAACGTTTAAAACGTCAGTCTTAGTACTTACTATTTTAAAGAAAACAAATTTAAAGTTTTTTCAATGTTTGAGGTAAAATAAAAATGGAAAGGTAACGTAAGGTAGAGTAAAATAAGATAGTGTGCGGTAAGATAGTATAAGGTAGATAGTGTAACATAAGGTAGTGTAAGGTAGATAGTGTAAGGTAAGGTAGTGTAAGATAAGATAGTGTAAGGTAAGGTAGTGTAAGGTAGATAGTGTAAGGTAAGATAGTGTAAGATAAGATAGTGTAAGATAAGGTAGTTTAAGGTAGATAGTGTAAGGTAAGGTAGTGTAAGATAAGATAGTGTAAGATAAGGTAGTTTAAGGTAGATAGTGTAAGGTAAGGTAGTGTAAGGTAAGATAGTGTAAGGTAAGGTAGTGTAAGGTAAGATAGTGTAAGATAAGATAATGTGATTTAAGGTAGTGTAAATTAAGATAACGTAAAGTGAGATAGTGTAAGGTAAGGTAAGATAGTGTAAAGTAAGGTAAGATAGTGTAAGGTAAGATGATGTAAGGTAAGATTATGTTAGGTAATATAGAGTAAGGTAAGATATTGTAAAGTAAGATAGTGTAAGGAAAGATAATGTAAGGTAAGGTATTGTAAGGTAGCGTAGAGCAAGCTAAAGTGCATTTCATTTTTCAGACCCCGGTAAAGTTTAATTAGTTTTAAGTAATTCAATACCAGAGACGTAGTCAAGACGAGGGGATTCTAGGGCTTCCAGAACTCTTTCTTAATTCTTGTTTTCCTATTCGTAGCAATTTTATCCCAACAATTGTTTAAATATTTTTTATGCTTGCAATATGGAAAGCGTATAGTAATTGGATAATGTGTTTTGCGCATTTTGTTTATTTCCTAATACTTAGTAATTGGTTGTTGAAATCCCCATTTGGCTACAACCCTGAATTTGTTCTGTTTAATTCGCTTTTGGCGTAACTATTGAATAATTTTATTTTTGCTTTTTTTAGTAGGTTCAGTTACTAGTAGAATTACCTGATGATGAAACTTCTTTGTGATTTTCTGAACTAATTTCCATCTGTTTCTTGACCAAAAACGAGCGAGGCATGTCTGTTTACAAAAGTTAGGTGCATTTAGAAATTGTATTGACAGATTATATATTGTGTTTGACGCAATAGATAGCTAAACTAATCAAATGTAATTGGCGCATGAACTGCTGCGTCTTGCACTAAATAATCTAAAAATATGTAATTGGGCACCTGTGATTGGATAGTTTCTTATAGCTAATCACTTTAAGTACTTTCAGCTAAATCCACCAATTACAACAAAGATTACCATCAATATAGCAACTTCATAACTTAATTACAGGAGCGGACGACAAACACTCGGGGTCTTAAAATAGTTAAAGAGAAAGTGCTGCCTTTGCTCTAACATCTGCAAATGGTTAGACTTTCGCGTCTTCTCGGATAAGGACGTTAAACCGTAGGCCCAGTCTCTCCATCTCTCTGTCGAGGGACTTAAAAGAAGCCACACACTTCTCGCAAAAGAGCAGGGTGGTGATCCCGGTGTTGTGGTCTGTCTCATCTACAGACGGCACTTCTTATCCGCTGACAATTTGCGCCATTACATGTGAGCCTCTCAGCGGACTTTTTAAGAGCCTCAAACTGGTGAAATCTGTATATATTTGTAAAGCGCTTAAGAACTCTAACGATAAGCGCTGTATAAATTTAATTATATTATTGTGATATTATTATTATTACTCTTGAATGCCCAGGCCATGTTGTTCTAGCTGAACTGTGTGTACATGTATGTATACTACGCATGCGCCAAAAGGATGCAAAAAATAGGAAAAGTGGTCAGGCTAAGGCCTGGGCATCCTGGCCTGCTACCCAGCCCCTGACTTACCCCTCAAAGCACAGGCATATTTCAGACTGTTAAAATCTAGTTTTTTAAAAAGGTTTTTTCTTTATTGATTTGTTATCAGAATTGTGTTTACCATAAATAAAAAATCTGCAGTTAAAGATGTATTTCAAATTCAAAATTTTTTCTTTGTTTTTTTTTCGGAAATTGCAATGTTTATGACTAATCAGTAATGGGTAACAGAAGTTTGTGTTGTCCACTTCATTGGTTCTGCATAAATCGCTTTATTTCGAGTCTGTAACCACACTATTTTGATCAGCCAATCATATAGCAGAAAAAGATGAAAGAGCCAATCAGAGTGCAGGAAATTGCGATGTAAAAAGTGTGACAAGATAGACATTTTTGATTATTGTCGCACAATATCATTAAACGTCCATATTGTGACACATGTATTTGTCTGCTTCTTTGCCTTAAAAAGATTTCAGAATGTATAAAATTGATTGGTAATTGAATTGATTGGAGTGCAAATTCTGTCTAAAATCATACACACTTTAGCTTTCATTTAAATTTTCAAATTTGCGCTCGACCCAGTCCAATTACCATACATTATTAATTTGTTTGGTTTAAGGAGCACCAGTTAGGAACAAATTAGTTTCCCTATACTATCTCTTGATTTTTTTTTTTTTTTTTAAAAAAACATTAATTTCTATTAGTGAGTTTAAATAAAATTGACTTAACTTGACGAAATAAAGTTTACATCATACTAGTCCCTGAGAAGAGTTATGAATATAATCTGCGGAAGGTGAACGCCAAGTGAGAAAAATTTCTTGCTTAGGTTAATTGGTTAATTTAGTAATGAAATACAGTTTCGTTGATGACGCAATTGAGGTAAAAACAGATTCTTAATGACGAGTTCTTGATTAGATTTAATTCCAATTAAGCAATTACAATGCTCGTTGCGCCACAATTAAAACGGTGTACTACAGTTTTTCAACAAATCCTATATTTAACAGAAGAGTATTGCGAGCCAAATAATAAGATTATAAACTATAAATTTGCCAAAAGCTTACTGATTGCTGAGCATAAAATTTGCCAAGTTTGCGTTGTTCTGAACAGAATATACGTTGAAATCGCGATTTTGCGCTCAATCTTATTTTGTGTGATTTGAGAGTTAACCTGAATAAAGCTAATTAGAAAAACTCAAAATATAAATACAGATTATATATTTCTCACCAAGGAAAAATGGGAAAGTTGAAATTGAGAGAGTTAATTCTTGTTTCTCGGCTCCGTTATATACCGGCGTCGTGTACGAGTTCCCAAATTAGTATTGGACATTCACCAAGGCCATTCACTCAGTTCCAACTTATCATACTACCTTTTATGCATTTCATCTATGATATATAATTTTTTTTATCAAGAAAAAAACTTTTTAAAGGTCAAAGGCACTGTTGACAACATTTAACGCGAAAAATATTATTCCATTGTTCTATAAATCCGACAATACTTCATGTACCGAAATGGCCAACGCTGAAGATGACGTATAAGCCGCCAAGGATGTTTTTTGGTCTGCCTAGGCAAAAAACGTTCATTTTTTCTAATTATTAAGGACGAAGTTTACTACTCGTAATGACGAAAATCAGTGACCCAATCTTGGCCCTATAAGTATTTAAACTACGGCAATAATATAACGCGTGGCTGTCTCAAAAATGAAGAACTTAAGCAAAAGTGTGTTGAAAATGATAAGGTGATTCTGTTATACTGTATCCTTTAATTATTTGACAGTAGATACCACTACTATATATACCAAACGAATTCATTTTGTAAGGGACTATATATATTCTCAAGAAAGGCCAATTGCCTCGTTTTGCCTCATTCTAGCTAGGTCAAGAATGCGACAATGAATGAATGAATGCGACAATGTACGTACGCAGACAGACTCACTCTCTAACGAAGGGACTATCGATAGAAAACTATTAGCTATTTGAACTATTTAGGGTGATGTCACTAAACCATTAGTTTTGTATTACAACTAGCAATGAATCGAATGAGCACCATATTTACCTGTATAAATTCGTTCGGTGTCCTGCCAGAAAATCTCAAGTCGCTTAGTCAGTCACTATGTATCTCGCTAGAATAAAATTTTAGCAATCTATATTGAATTTACAAAATAAGAAGCCACACAACAGTAATTTTGGTTAATTTAGAAATCAGCGTTAATTAATCAACCTTCATTCGATAATTATTGTATACTGTACAAGGCACAACGCATTTGAAATATCATTAGCGAGGTATTTAATTTACAATAGACCATCAAAAATCCCAAATGATCTTTAAATTAAATAATTTGGCATAATTTTATGTAGTCTTACCCACAGAGTATGTTTGTTTGATCTTTTATCCGCGGAGTGAATAAATCTTTATATATATATGAGGCTTTTCTGTGTTGGCCTCTGGAAGCTCATCTGAGATGAAAGCTGCTAATTAGAGTTCACTTATTCTAATTAGATACGAAGCTAAAATAAATCTCATTTATTAATTGTGGTCGTCTAAAATACTTGATTATTTCGACCGTTAATTAAATCAAATTCAATTAAGACAGAGTCACCAAAAACTGGCTACGTAATGGACTGCGAAAGTCTAATTTAAAACGTACTAAAAATTTAAAAGATAATCACACGTATACCCTTAATTACAGTACAGTCTAATTTAAAAGTACTAATAATTTAAGTGATAATTACACGAAGTTCTAATTTTAATATATTGTGATAACCTTCTAGCAGAGAAAAAATGACGAATCAAAATAGTTTAGAGTCCGGTTTGGCAACAATATCGAGGAGTTTCAAAGATAATATTATTTATACACTCTTTTTTGACCAATTAGTGGGTTTATATTAAAAGAACCAAACCTCTCTACCTCAGGACAGACTATGAGTTTGAATAACTCATTTGGTCTATGGCCTCCGTCTAGCTATAGACTATTGACTCGAAGTTCATTCTTCCTTTAGGTCTAATTGTTAATTAGGCGGGCGGAGCATAAATGAGTTCTAAAAATGTAATCGGTCCGTACAAAAACGGCAAAGCAGAAATCAAATTATCGGTGATTACAACAAAAAGGATGTGGGGGGAGGGGGAAGTATGAGCATAGCAGTAGGAAAAATATTCTATTTTTCTTTGAGCTAATAAACCCACCATGCACATAAATTTAAAGATTGTTCAGAGCCTTTTGTCTTAGAACTATGAAATAACGAGTTTAATATAAAATAGGCCCTTATCATGTTTTTTGATCACTAAAGGTTTAAGCGTTTTCTTCCATTCGGCTTGTTATATTCTTCAAAAATCGTACTTTTTAACCTAGATTTAACGAACGTCATTGTCTCCGAGTCTTCAGGTTAATTATATTCATTATCCTATGCGAATATCTACTGCGACGTGAGAGAGCACGCAGCAAGTTATAATAATAAACTGAAAATCTTGGTTTAAATATATTAAACACAATTCATTGTGCTGTTCGTTTGGCTTTAACCAGAGTGCATTGCGCAACCTGCCGGAGCCTCGTTTTGATCAGTATGGTATGGAGTCTATACCCAAGCAAGAAAAGAGTGCATGTTATTCTTCGTTATATTCACGAAAGCAATAATCTATAATATCTTCAGACTTTACTAGTTTTAGTACACTTTGGTGTGTTTTTCTAATTAGTTTTCTTCATTCTTTTGAGAGTCAAAACTTGACAGTTCTGGATATAGATCTGGCTATTGATTCGGTTTTGAATCGGACAGTTTAGCCAGTAAAAACCTTTTTTTTTTAAAAAAAAGTTTCCTATGCAGCTAGAACTAATAAGCAGCTGATGAATGTAATAAGTGGAATACTGCGTCGTTACTTCTACAGAAATAATTCTTTCAAAATGAATAAATTTTACACGCTAGTGGATAAAGAATTTTTGACTCCCGTTTCGGGCTTGAATCATTTGTCGGAGTGAGTCCAATTAGTAAGATTATTTGATCTCCCTTTCTTCCTGAACGAGACGCTAATTTTATTTCTTGGAAAGATCAAAGCTGAGCCACATTAAGCCGGGGGGTCCACTACCTTTGAAAATTCACAAAATAGAGGTTTTGAGGGAGAGCGGTAGGGTAGCTTAAAACTATCATT
>JAOTRI020090297.1:0-15809 GCA_028564885.2 Zoanthus sanctaehelenae
AACTTTGGTTTAAAGCCCTGGCTTCAGCGTCCATACCCTGGGAAGTCTTTAACGGAGAAAAGGCAAGTATTCAACTATAGACTCTCTAGGGCCAGAAGAGTAATTGAGAATGCTTTCGGATTTTTTAGAGCAAGATGGACCAATCTTTTAAGGTACCATTAATGCCTCTGTTCAAACTGTTGAGGCAATTGTGCAAGCAGCTGTTTCTCTCCAGACAATCATGAGGAATTTTTAGAAATACTTTAAAATTGTTTTTAATTTATTTTGCATATTTAGAAATTTTTCGGAATATGAAGCTCGCTTATTGGCTGAAAAGTGATATTACACACGTGTGTTTAGATACGACATTTTTCAGTGGTAGAAAACCTTAAAAGACACTCTTTATATAATGAATAAATTTCTTTCTCTCATATTACTCATTTAAGTTTTATACTCTGCTATTTTTTCATGTATTTAAAGGTGTGAAAGCATATTGTATTAATATGTAATAACAGTTTGTAATTATATGTATTCGTAACACTTCGATTGGGTATATATTTATAATCCTGAGGATTGACATGAAATCCAAGTCCAAAAATACCCATTTTATTTTTCAATTTATTTAAGCTAGTGAAGCAGGTAAAAAATAATACTCCATGAATACATTCTTTTTTCTTTGCCTTTGTAAGAAAAGGAAGAGGTGGTCAACTTATTTTGAAGACTGAAGCTTTTGTTTTTGCCGATTTTTGGAATTTGATAGCTCAGAATTCGCAGAAACACGAATCATTTTCAGAATGTAACTCTTCAGGACAAGTAAAATGAATGGTTACTTCACTAGTATAGGGTTTCAACCACTTGTTCAAAATATGGGAGTTTCTCTGTTTCTAGAACACAGATTAAATGTTTCCATGCCATTTTTGTGGTGGAAAATGTTCAAATATTTGTTGTTAAAATCAAACATTTTGCAAGCAAGTTTTCTATAAAACAATTCTGGTCTGGTCTAATACTCATTTTCCATTGAGTTTGGGTATGATCCTTGTCAACAACGAAAACAAACAAGTAATTAATGTAATTAAAGTCTCAAAACCTGCCTTGGAGAAGGTTTGGTTTGGAAAAGATAAAATTAATAATAGTACAGAGTCAAATAAGGACCAGACAGAATGGAAATTTTGGCTAAAATAAATAACTTTATGCATATGATTATTTGGGACTTCTAAGTAATGATTAATTTGTTCATTTTTGAAATGGCTGTAACTTTGTTTGATTTGATTTATGTACATATCTTCAATGTACATTTAAGCAATAAAATGTACTTTATCAGATGGTAATGATTAAAGTTGCTAATGAAAAAATTACTAACTGGACAGATAAATTTCAGAATGCCCTTTAAAACATGGGAACATCATACCAACTTATTAAAGCAATGTTTAAAAGAAGTCATCAGTCATAAAAATTGATAATGAAAAACAAGTTTTTCACCAGCAAATCATTATAAATTATTAGACAAAAGTACATGCATATTCTGACAAAATAACAAAATCACAAAAGTCAAAGTTCTAAGTAATGATTTTATATTTTTAATTAGAACAGTAACTTGTAAGCATTTCTCACATTTCACATATACTATTATTAGTCGATGACAATAACTAACCACTTGAAATGATCAAAGTATTGCAGAGCATCTTAAAGGAATCTAATTAAAAAAGAAGATTCTTTATTCATTCACCTAATAACTAATCACAACTCGGATTTATATTGAAAATGTCCCTGTGCAACAAAAATTATTTAAATATAAAGAAAAAACAAAATTGCATTAATAACTAACTTTCTGAGCACGATAACAACAACAAAAGGCATTTTGAAAATCTTATAAATCCTTATTTATTTTCCATTCTCACATTTACTGAATCTGCTGAATGTAGATCGGATAATTGTGATGGCCAAGGCAAGAAACCTCGTTAATTTTCTGTTGCCATTGCGCCTAGAACTTCCATGTTTTTGGTTCATTGTAATAATTATATGTCAAAGATCTGGCGACAGGATTTTCGTGAACAAAATTCTGCACAGCTTCACTGGAACTTCACATGATTGCCTCATATATAATTGTATTAATCTTGTGCTTTGCATGTAGTTTATCATTCAATGGTATTAATTTTAGTTGTAACACCAAATACTCAAAAAATAAATCATCGTCATCTTTCCCTTTATTTTGAGCTGTCATCTGTTGCTTTAAGGTTGCCCAAAGATCTGCCAAAAGTACAAGTTAACTGTCATCTTCATCTGATGTTGTCCTATACATTTTAAAGTGGAAAAGTACATTTATTCAGTTTAGTTTCATCTCTTCTTCAAGTTAAAAAGCAGGCCATTATGGCAGTGATCGTAGAAAAGTGCTAACTGCAATATTGTTAAACAGACCATCTCATTAGCTAAGCTTTAAAAATCTATCATTTCTTTATACAACTAAGTATTTAATCCCTTGTAGTTCGTAACCAGAGAATAGAAAGGCTCTGGAGAGATGTGTTTGATAAGGTATTTTACATTTATTACCATCTCTTTTATCATATGGAAGAGTTTACTGTTATATATCCTGCAGATGAAACACACTTGTTTGCACTGCACTATATTTTTGTCCCACGCATAAACAGACACCTAGACATCTGGAGATCAGGATATGTTCATCATCATATAAGAACTGCTGGTAGTCGCACACCCATGCAGTTGTACCTTTTAGGACTTCTCGAAATGAGAAGAAATGATCCTTCAGAACTAGATGGCTTTGAACCAAGATCTGAGGTACGGTTCCTTTAAAAAAAGTTATAGAAGTTTTTAAAATGTTTTGCCATAGGTATCAATGGAAATTTTTGCAAATTTGTTGAGCTTTTGTTTTTGCAAGTAGGTATTTTTGGGAACCCAAAGAATGCATTTCCCCCAAAGGGATTAATCTTTTTACAAATTTAGGACAACAAGAAAAATTATATAGTCTAATCATCATTGATCATAATGACTTTAACATCATGATCTTCTGTTTCTGGTGATTCTTGGTTCAGGGAGGCCAATGAAGATAGGCAGCTTTCAACTTTAATGTGTGGGGTACAGTGTGTTGTTCTTGGTGATCATTGTTTTCCTGTAAATATATCTCTGTATGTATTCCTCCTCATCATCGAAATATCTAGTACCACAGTCATGGAATAGAGTGGGATGGACCAGTTTCCAACGAGTCAGAAGAATCATCAGTCGTTACAGTGCCAGCCACTGATGCCCCACTCTCACCAAAAAGATATGAAGAGTTACTGAGATTAAATTACCCACTCAGAGACAGCACTACCTATGGGATTGACATTCTCTTAGAAGTTTTGAAATTCTGTGGCGTAGTTTGTAACTACACATTGTATTGGAAAGAAAACTTAAGATGTAAAAAAACAGACTTTTATCTTATTTATTAAAATAAACAACTAATGTACCTATAAAATGAAATGTTATTGTTGCAAGCACAGCTCGAAAACATTAAACGTGAATGAAGAGTGCAATTATTTTTGCACAAAGAACTAAACTGAGTTGGCTACTGTGGGTGTAGGTCCTTCAAAGTCCTACTATGCTGGTACATATAGCTAATCATACAACATAAATTGATTTGCCATAATCAGGGATGACAGAGGCCATTGCTTCTGTTTGTGTGATTACCATTATAACAATTTCAACACTAACTGGATAATCAACTAAAATCATTTGTCAAAAGTATCACAAATTTTGATAACATTGTTAGCAACCATGCAAAAACAAATGGCAGATCATATGATATGCAGTTATAAAAATATAATATCCTCAAACTTAGTAGCTAATAGGCCTTTTGCAGCTGGGGGCACATGACCACAGCTACATTAAATCAATTAGCTATGACAAAATTTTGTTAAGAAATGGAAAGAGCAGATTGACATTATTGAAATGATAAAGTTCAGCTATTGACTTCAAATATGTTAAAAATGGCAAGCAACAGAAAATATGATGTTTTATAAGGCTTTGTATGACTGGAGAGGTACCACTACATACATTTCCTTAGAAAAACTTTGCTTTTATATTTATTGTCATTTTTTAAATACGGTACTTAACATTGAGACTTGGACTAACTAATGTTAACCTGCTCTTTCCATTTCTGAGCACCATTGTGTCATAGCTAATAAATTTAACGTAGTGTGGTCACATGACCTCTAACTGCAAAAGCCCTATTCGGACAAACAAGACATGTCTTACACTGAGTTGAAAGCTCTTCCTCCAGTTCCAATGACTGCAAGAATACAGTCATTGAAACTATCTTGATTGACGTTCTTTAAGTCTTCTGGTAGAGTTAGCTTCAGTAGGCAGGTGGAGAAAAATACTGTCGGGACTGCAGCAGTTTCAACTTTGATGGATGTAGCAGGAGCAGTATTAGATCCACTTGCAAATTTTAGGAAGTTTTCAATAACTGCAAATAACAAAGAACAGCAACGAAATAGTATTTTGAGTTTTTTTTTTTCAGCGGGCACGGTAACAGGTCGCACTTTCTGATTGGCTCTCAGTGCATTCATGAGCAGGCAAGATTTTCCTATCTTTAACCACAGTCACAGTAACCTTTGACATATCCTTTGTTTTTACACGCAAAAATACTTAAAAACAAATTTTAAAGTACTTCCGAAATGTTTCCAAAAATTTCTGAATATTTTCCAAAAATTTTTAAATTTTACAAAATTAATCAAAAACCGATTTGGAAGTATTTCCGGAACATTGCTGAAGATTTTTAAAAATCAGAAAAAATTAATATAATTATAATTAATAAAAATAAGTTATTTACCGGCTTATTTACAAACCCTTCGACCTTGGTCAGCATATTCAAGACCTCGGTTATAGTTTTTACCTATATGGACCTCCCAGCGGATAAAAAAAATATATTCATTTTGACCAGAGGATTAGTTAAAAAGCACCTGTAGATTCATACTGGAAAATGTATATAGCTGTTTGCACAAAGAGTGGCAACATATTTCTTAGATAACTACAAAGTTAATCAATAAAATATTATACAGATCTTGATACGGTACGAAACTTTTTGTAGCATGATAATTATGAAGTGACTTGTTTGTTGAAATGTGAAAATAAACAAGGTGCCAACAATTTTGTAAATAGCTACAATGTTGTAGTTCAATCTATATAAGGGACCAGTCTTTATTTGTTGATAATGTTATCAATTTAATTTCTTGGGGGTGCAGGATCTCAGTCTTCCCTTTGAAAGTCAAATCATTATTAAAATTGAGGCATAGAAATTTAAATTTTAACAGCTATGCTAAAGCCTGGTCTTCACTGTCATACCTTGTGTGTTTGCGTTTATTACAAAGTTTGTTAACATTTGTTCAATCTTTTCATCTACAACAGAAAACACCAGCTTTTCGAGGACAGTACAACCATCCACTACTTTATTTGGAAGAAACAATTTTTCAAACTGGGAGGGTTAACCTTGAATTTCACTTAAAACTCCAAGGGTAGCAAGGCCCTTCGCAAAATTGTCCAACACTGCTGTTCGTTTGATTAAGACATGATAGCAACAATTGCTTCAGCGATGATGATCTTGTTCTCAATCTGTTGAATGGTAAAGACCAAAACTGTTTATAAAGAAATAATATGACAAAGTGAAAACGGTTCACTTTGAAGCAATTTATATTTTATTGTATGGTTTCAAATTAGTAGATTTTAGGCTTTCTAGAGTGTCATGCAAATGATTTTGGAGTAAAACATTGTAATTAAGGTAATAACAAGTCAAAGTCAGAATTCAGAGTCAAGTTCAGAGTCCATTGAGAACTGGAAATCGCGACAGAGGTTTATTTCACCCATGGCCTTCAGCCACAACAGGGGAGGTGAGAAAAAAAAAGCCTGTGGCACAAATAGGGGGTAATTATTCCATTTCTCCCTAAAAATCGTACTTACTGATGCTACACAAGTCTTGCCACTATCCTGAAGTAGAGTTAAAAACTGTTCAGAGTTGTTCAGCTCCTGAAGATCTTCAGCTGTTAAGGCTGAGAGCAACTGTTGAGAAAATAGTCAGTTACTAAAATTTTCAGCACCTAGAAAATAAGGTACCGAAAAGAACCAGTCCAAAGCAATTTGGACTAAGGTGTAGCTGTGGCAGCTCCCTATTATTTTTGCATTAAGATGGAAATATACTGTTTAATTTTTGAAATCCAGTCTGAAGTTGAATCAAAATAAAATCGCTCATTGGCCATACACAACAAAAACATGTGAATAATAGGTGGCCACACTTTCATGCTCATGCTGTGAAAATGTAAGTCAAATTGAAAACACTTAAAATGTTGAAGATTTAACTTCTGACATTCAAGCTTATGTCTAGCTAGCCTTGATGTTAATGGCTAAAAGCTATCAAGTACTACAAATATCAGTATATAATCAATTTTCTGGACACAAAAGTCACAAACTGTATATCTTATATTCTTAATATATAATTGTTCTAACCTTGTCAATCCACTCCCTTTTTTCTATGTCATGTACATCTAGAACAGATGCATATGCAGATGCCTTCTCTATGTCTCCAGTAGCAATATAATAGTAATGGGATGGAGCTAGATGTGGAAAACCACCACACAAGTGGGCAAGACTATGACTTAATATTGTACCAAACATATTTGGTATACCAGCAGCAAGACACTGTTGGTTGTACTTGAATAGTAGTTTATCTGGTGGACCTTCAAACATATCAAAATTTTCACAAGAAATAAACCCCTCTTTCAAGAGTGTAAAAAATTCTCTTTTAACCCCTCCTGTGTCGACAGCTGGCTGACCAGTAAACTTTACTCTGAGGGGTACTTGTGCATCAAACGTAGGGCTTTTGTAATATGCAATGCCATCATTTAGAAGGTCAACTTCATCTACTGACAGCTTGTAGGGTCGCCCGCATAATTTTCTTGACACTTTGTCCATTTTAGATTGGATGGATGTGCAGTCGTCAGCCAATATTTCCTCACCCTCTGCAAAATGTATAATATAATTAATTATTATATAATAATTAATTATATACTTATATAATGCATAATTTATTGCATAATAATATTGCTTGATATATTAGTGCTCAGGTGGGTTAAAACCCTTAAAAAATTAGCGAAAAACCATTTATTTTTGAAAGTTTTTCAAATTACTGTTAGTAGCTTCAAATGTAAACAAACTTAGTTATACCTGTAGGTTCTTGTTCAAGATCCTGCATGATGCTGAAGAATCTTGTCAAGACCATGGCATAAACATGCTAAGATCATGCCAGGTATCTTGCCAAGATCATGCAAGATGGATCAAAGATAAACAGCATCCTCTTATGTTTTAGTTAGTAGTTCCCAGCTCTTCTAATAAGGTTTTAACTAATGATGTAAAGAATCACATTGCTAGCATACCTTTTTCTCCCTCACCTTGAATACTGAAAGGGATCTCATGCATAAGTGACTCATCCGAATCAGAATCAGAAACAATCGCCCTGCTGCTTCCAACGATAGTTAAGAATTATAAGGTATTACTAATTGTGCACACATACTATCTTAGAAAAGATTCATAACAAAATAAGGCAAAAGGACTGCTGATTTCAAAGGATGCATACTTTAACAATATTAAGGTTCCATAAAACTGTTGTTCAAACATTAATTTTAAACGAACTAAAAGAATGTCAAGGTTTCAGTACTACTTGGAACCATTTTATTTGACAGATTTTATTCACTTCAAGTGCATATGAAGTGAAAAATTGAATTGAATTTTATGTAATTATTCTTAAGATATTTAATTGTGTTTGTTGACATTGTTTAAGTTTAATTGAAAGCAGCCTTACGTTGTGTCAACAAAAGTGAATCTGCTGCTTTGTTTACATCTCCACAGGCAGCTAGGAGAGCAGAATATAACTCTCTGTCATTTTCATCTGGAAGCAGCTGTTTCAATTCCTCCAGTTTTTCTGTTGATGAAAGAAACCCAAGAATTTTAAAGTAAATACATTAACAACTGAACATTTTGGAGAGCTATGATATTAAAAATATTTTACTTTATTTGTACACCAGTTTTTCTTAACAATCTGACTCAGTTTACCTAAACTGTCTGAACTGCCATCATTTGATACTGCAGCACTTGTAAAGTCAAGCTCTGTTTGTAACAGGTTACTGGGAAAAAACAGAAGTTTTATAAGTGTGAATGCCAAATAGGCAAAGTAACATGATCCACACAAAAGATAGAAAGTAATATAAATTATAGTTAAAAGTTAAATTAAATTATGTTAAAAGTGAAACTCCAATATACTATACTGCAATCTTACAGTTTACAGTTTAATCCAAAAAATAATTAATTATAGTCCTTAACATGGAAACACATTGAAGAAATTCTGAAATTTAGCTAGGATGAACTTGAAGCAGTTACCCAAAGTTTGCTGGAGAAATTTATTATAAAAATTGTTTACTAATGTGGTATTACCATTGTTATTCCTCGTTTTGTGTGGGAAGTTTAGATTAGATATATATCACTACAGCATTGTTGCATTGTTTTGGTAACGCAATACTTACTTATCAGGTGAATGTTGTAATCGTACAAGAACGTGCAAATATACAGCATGAATAAACAATAATTACAATTTAAAGTCCAAGGCTGGATAACAATTAACATGCAGTAATACAGTAGACACAAAGCATCATCAATGGTCTGACAAGTGTAGCTGTTGGAAATTGTGGTTTATAGTAATTTTTTGTCATTTCCTTAATTACAGACAAACATAATTTTATAAGTTAAGCGAATTTGATAAGCTAATAATTTTCTATTTACAAAGAACAGCAGATTGTCAGAGCATGTAAAAAATAGGTTGACAGCGGTTAGTGTCGTCATGGAAAAGGCAAGTAGTACAAGTTTTAATGTGAGTTAAAAACTAGTGTTTTAAAAACTAGCGAGCGAGTTAGAACTCTGTCCGACAAGATTTGGTGATTGAAATAAACCGACCTGTGAATCTATCCAGGAGTACTTGATCTATGTCGCTTGTACTGTTCACGACATAGCAACTACAGGAAACAGTGCTGTAGGAAGAAATGTGTCCAAACTGACTTAAACCTTTTGATATAATTATAGCTCTACCTTTTGTTATTGAGCACTCTACTAGAGTAACTATGTATGACTGTGAGTCATAAGTCTCTTCCATCTCTACAAACAATCAAAACACTTCTCGTTACACTTAATTGTGCAACCGACAATGCCAAAATGTACAGTACATAAAATTAGTGTTGTGTGCATCATTTAGTGCAGCTATTGGAAATTAACTTGCATATTTCTTCATAATGGCAGTAATGTTTTTATCTTTTAAAAACTTTCAGTAGTTATCAAAGCCTAAACCCAATGCATGTGCTTTTCAAAGGTTTCTTCAGTACAGAAAATGAGAATAAATCTTGTACACCAGTATAAAACAACTTTATTTTCAGTTTCAAAAGAACATCTAGCTCTTAAAATTTATAGCTGTGTGCTCTTTTAATGTATTGAACACAAAATCACTTCTCATACTAACAATATCAGAACAGAAATATAATTCTCAGGAGCAGAATCAAAACTTTTCAAAGCGGGGGACCAACTCAAAATTTTACACCAAACCAAACAAACTACCCTGTCATCTGTTACTCAAATTAGAAATAATGCAGTTACATTTCCATAAATTTGCAAACAACTAAGTCAGAGAATTGGAGAATGATTCAATGTGTTTCATTGAAGAACATTTTTTAAAATGTTTAATTGATTTTGATAGTGTTAGAATTTGCTCAGCATGTTCTGTTAATCGTTGCTTCAACATTTTGTTTTAAAATTTTTTTCAAATAAAAAGAAAATGAAATGCCAAAAAAAAACTAGTGCTGCCAAAAAAGGGAAGCCTGCGTCCCCTGAGCCCCTACCCTAATTCTGCCACGGATTCTACTTGCATGCTAAACACAATAAAAGTGTCTGTTACAATTAATATTATAAAAAAAGGGTTGCCTTCAGCAAAACATTTTACCTAACTATAATACGATAAATGTACCAAAATATCGGCTGGCCAATGACTTTGCTTTTGAAAGTACTGTAAAAACTGCACTTTTGCTTAATTGTTTGCTGCTCACTGTTCTTCATCATGGTACTGCTACAGCACTTGTAGCAATGATAAGAGGCTTCATTGGTGTTTCATGACAATTTTTGCAAATAAATGCATCCTTGATGATCTTGATGACACAAAGTGGTAGAGGTAGACAGTTGACTTCTAGCAGGTCAGAAACCATTGACTTTATCTCAAACAGAACAGCACCAGCTTGTTTGTCTGATTGGCTCAAGCTTTTCTCACCTTTGGAAACAAGAATTCCTCATCAGAGTCATCAAAAACCTGCCTCAAGCTTGATTTTTTTTAACTCTTTGGATGTACCTTTTGACTTCCATCCATACCAACAGCAGAAATCTTTCTGCCAGGAAAAATATTAACCCTGAAGAATAAATCAGAAGGGTAGATTATGTACATGAAGTCATCAGTCTTAGAAAGGAGGTTTTGTAAGTTTACTGAACTGATAGAATTTTTAACCAGCTCTTTGTTTATGACTGTTTCACAATTTTGTATGTTATACAACTCAAAATAAACAAAAATAGTTTAAGAAAGTTAAGAGATTCAGGCTTAAATGTAGGGTGAGAGCTTTCTAAGCTAAATGGTGTTTTAAAGATGCCAAACTACCCCAGGAGAAGTTTTAGAATTTGTACTAGTTTACTTTGGCACTGCCCGAACACGACTGAGAAGATCAAAGAAAATGTTGAATGTATTGCATGTTCCAAGCATTTGCCATACTCTTCTCCACAATTTGTAAAGAAAATATTAAATTTATCTTTCCTTAAGGTGCAACATAATCTACTTAAAAATACGATATCATAAAATCCTGCTTTTTAAGGTTCTGCAGGAGCCTCACAACGTTTTTAAAAGTTCGAGGGCCAAAATAAACTTATTATCTATGTCTCCAGGTGGCACCCCCATTGCGGGCGATGAGGGAAAAATTTTCGTTTTATAGTGCTTTAGAAAGCTAGAAAATATATTTCCCAGTGTGTTTAAGCAATGGATGTTTGTTATGTAACAATTGTATCTAGACATTCATACAAAAGGAAAAAAAATTTTGACCACAAAGCTCCAAAATCAAATTTTTTAAAAGAAGTAGAGGGGGGGGCATGGCCTCCCTCTCCCCCCAAAAAATCAAACTTCTGAAAAAAGTTGGAGGAAGCGCATTCCCTCCTTGTTCCCTGGTTGCGTGGCCCATGTTCTCATATGAGAAAAACGAGGAGTCATAGACAAGGACTGTTCCCGCGACTGCTTAAGCACACCTACTCCCCCCGCGAAAGGTGCACAAGTTTTATTTCTTACATCTTGTTCCTTCGCTGTCATTTATCTCGAACCCATTTGAGGTTCTCAATTCAAGATTTTCTTGGTTAAATGCTTCCCTTGCCTTGCCTGAGAGATAAAATATATTGGCGTTCTCCTCGGTAATTGGAA
The DNA here is from genome assembly GCA_028564885.2 of Zoanthus sanctaehelenae. Lineage (NCBI taxonomy): Eukaryota > Metazoa > Cnidaria > Anthozoa > Zoantharia > Zoanthidae > Zoanthus > Zoanthus sanctaehelenae. The sequence continues at coordinate 11,504 of JAOTRI020090297.1, forward strand.
TAAAAGTTTGCTCCTTCTCCACGAACGTCGGTGAGCCCTTTTCGGTCTTCATATCTGCATGAATTATTTTAATTGAACTCTTTTTGTGCTGTTTTAGGAGCACTGACATAATTAAACACATTCGCGAACGGGTTTTGCAGAGTCTGCAATTGTTGTTTTTTTTTGCTTCATGGTCTCCAGTTGCAGGTTCTCCCATAACTTCCAAACTAGTTTGCTTATAATATTGAACTTTCCCGACTCGTTCGGCCAAAACACTCAATCCCCAAATTCTTCTTTTAAATAAAGAGTCTTCGTCAACTTAAAAGCAAAGCAGTATCTTATTTATTTCTTGCTCCCTAACCACAAAACAAAGATCAAAAAAAAATTTCGATAGATTCAAAAAACTGTAAGATCCGACACTCCAATCCTTATTCTTAAATATTTTCCATCTCTGCATACATCGAAATACTTGTGTGACATTTTACAGCCTACAGCCAATATAAAACGCGCGAAAGATTCGCAAACTGGGTAATTTGATTGGAGAACTGCAAACACGTGGCTTTCGCCTCTCTCAGTTTGGTCCCTCTCCCCACCATCCCACCCCAAGGCAAGGTGTTGTTCACGACAACATGTGTACCATCCCTCACCCGGCAGTGCTATTTTGCCTCGTGAAGTTGCATTATTTTCAAAAAAAAAAAAAAAAAATTGAAAATTGATTTCAATTTTCAATTTTTGAACTTTATGTTTCAAATTTTGATTGACAAAAGCAACAAAAATGGAAACAACGATTCAATTTGTTTTTAAATTCAAGTTATTAAACTATGATTTTATAACTTGGACCAACTTATGTGGCCTATTCTTGGTTTAAATATATTTTCACTTGTTCCAAATTGATTAACATTCATTACCAATGGTGGAAAATGAAGTTTGAACAGCATTACTGCTTGAACAGAAAGTTAAGGACTGCTATGATTGAAACTTAAAGGGCAAGAAATACACATCTTGTACTGTATCATCAAAAGCATCAGCATCTCCAGGAAGCTACGAAAATTTAGAACACTCTAGACTGTCAGTGTACTGGACGTTATTGGATGGCAAAAAATCGAAACTACAGCTATACATAACACAACAAATATTCATCTATCACACTGACTCTTCATTCACTGTGACTCCTCTCCAATGGCCACAGCCGGTGTAAGGTCCTCTCTCATCGACATCAGTACCTGCTTTGTTTTTTTGCATCTATGGTTTGCAGAAATTTCAACATCTGAGGAAATAATCGCTTTTAATGGCCTTTTGATTCGTTCCCTTCTTTCCTTTGTGTCCTCGATGGGGTAGATTTTTCTGCTTGAAACTTTCCAAAAATTTGGTCTTGTTGGGAAATACAAATTAATCATTATGACATAGATATGGCACTATGTGCAAATTTTGGCTTTCAATATAGTAGCTATATGACACTGTTCAATATTATTTAAAATAATTATTCAGGGTTGATTTGCACTGAAATTTTCAACAGATTAAGTCTATGTTTTGAGAATTTGAACAGTGACCACACGTCTTTCCTTTTAAATGACTTTACAACAAAAACCTAAACTTAAGATGTTTCTTTTATTTCTGTGTTCAGAAATCAACAAAATATTACGATTTTATATATTTTAATTAACAGTTGACAATTAAATACATAGATTTTTTGTCTTTGATCCATATCAGTAATTTGATGGAAATAAAAAACTACTAAGTCCTTTCATGTCTTTCCATCAAAATTGCTTACCTTCTTCATTCTCAATGGGAAGACCATTTTGAGACACTAAAATAATTCTCTCTCCAAACTTCTCTCTTGCTTTTTCTGTTATATATGAAACAGTAGCTGTATCGTTGTTCACACAGATATATGTTCGGTTTCTTTCAGTGAATTTAGCCCCTTTTCCTGATTTCATCATTTCAGCCAGTATTACTTTAATTTCAAACGTTGAAGACGAACTAGCAGTCCTTCGGAACAGTGTTTTGAATTTGCCTTTGCCTAATTGCAAAGCACCAGAAGTTGATGCAGAGGAAAACTTTTGCTCAATTCGTGATTCCCCCATTTCTACGGTTGCTAAGTTGAATCGGCCATTTTCATCAGGCCAATATGTCAGATCACCCCACTCTTCTTTCAAAGAAAGTGTAGTAGCATCAATCTGCAATAAAAGACTAAAATGTTTACAACTTTGAACAATTTATTTAATGTTTGTTTATACTTTATAGTATAAAGCTATAGCTAAAGCTAAATCCTTTTTGAAATCAATTGGCCCACTGGAGCCAGTGCATATCTCTGGTTTCTGTTGTGTTAAGCGTAGGAAAGTTATTGACCCCCTGGAGGGGACAGTAGTCCATCGCAGGTTATCCCCCAGCAGAAACCGGTACTCATTTTACCGATCTTGGGAGAATGGAAAGCTGAGGTAACTTTGGTGGAAAAGAAGGTCACATAAAAGTTCAACACTCGGTTGAGCCAGGGTTTGAACTTGGGATCTTGTGGTTAGAAGGCAGAGATCTTTCCACTGTACAAACCACACCGCAATCATAGAGCTTTGAGAGGGCTCAAAACACTTTGTGCAGGCAAAATATTTTGCAGTTCAGTTTTTTTGCAAGATTTGTTTTGTATTTTCCTCCTGGCATGAACTTTGCTTTAAAAGTTATTTGACATACCTAATCTTTCTCGTATCGTTTTTCCATCCCATACCTCAAACATATAAATATTATGAATAATTTACTCTTATTACCCTTGCCATTCCACTTGATACTCTTGGGTGCCGAAGAGCCCCCCCCTCCCTTTACGTGTTAAAATTTTGATTTTTTCTGACCCTACTGGAGATAACTAGGAACCCCCATTTGTTACTTTTTCAGGTGTCCTAATTTTATTTTTTCAGGAGTCAGGACATAAGAAGAATCTTTTTTGTTTCTGTGTACTATTGTTTTACAAAATAAGAATTGGAGATTTTTCAGTTTTCCATGGGAGCACAATCAATTTTTTTCCTGTATAAAAAAAAGAAACTTAAAGAAAAAACTAAACAAACTTGCGGAAAAGATAAACAGACACTGACTAGACAGTTTGTCTCCTTTGGCGCCAAGACCAGACAATCTGCCAAAAAATCAGGATGTCTGCAGCTGCACGTGAAATTACCACACACATTGTATATAAGATATTTACAGCCGACATGAGTGAACACTTCCTTTTAAATTTTCGACCTCCCTTGTTAATTAGAACTTTCCGTTCCTAAGAATTTTAAACATTTTAACTCCATCCCCCCCCGCAATCCCTGTTCATTTTGCACCAAAGAGATGAAGCAAATGTTCACGTGCCTCATTTGTAGACGACACTGAATATGCGCTATTGCTCTGTATTAGTTTTAAATCACTATTTACGTTCTATGTGAATTAAAACACACTTTTTCGTTTTCAAAACAAGTTTCACTTTTTTCTTCTTGGGCAAGGGGTGCGACGACTTTTTATGACAAAGTGCAACATCTTTCTTATTACTAAGTGCGACAAGTTTATTACATATTGCGACAGGTAAAGTGCGACGATTATTACAAAATGCGACAGTATAAAAGGCCGACACAAGAGGAAGCAGGGTTGAAAATCCCACTGAAATTGCGATAGTAGGAAAAAGAAAAATTATTATTGATTTCCGCTTTGAGCTAGTCATGATAGAAGTCGCTGGCCTTTAAATGGAGTGCGTCAGTTGTTTTTGCTCCTACTGAAGTTAACCTTGTCCAGTCCGGTCCTGGCCCAGTCCTCTCTTGCATAAATTTGCTCCCCTCCTCTTACCCAGGCTCCCTGCCCGTTCACTCAAGGCGGGGGAAATTCAAAACATGACTAAAGGTTTCTACAGGTGCTAAAGATACTGAATTCCATGGAGAACATTTCCGTTGAATTTATTGAAAATCTCGTTTGTGTCGAGAAAAAGACTCACTTACAAGTCAGTCAAATTTTGCAGGATCGTTTTCCAGACCAGAAGGGTTTCAGTGAGAGGACAGTAAACGATATTGCAAGGAATATGATATTTCTAAGCGACATGGCATAGACGATAATTCGTTGGATTATTTAGTCCAGCAAACAGCATATATATAAGGCAACCCCGTATTTGAGCCAAAACTTTCTGGGCCAAAAAAAATATTTCTGTCCTAGAAATTTCTGATCCAAAAAAATATTTCTGAGATAAAAAAAAATGAAATCCTAAATTGAAGTTTTAAAATTCAAAAAATTTAAATAAAAACTATCTTAAGGGTATAATAAATATATCTTATATCTGATCGAGATGGAAAAACAATCGTTGAAAGAGTTGAGA
>JAOTRI020090308.1:0-15808 GCA_028564885.2 Zoanthus sanctaehelenae
GCATGTAAGCTTTCCATGAAATTACACAACAGTTTATTATTTGACTTTTTGTTTGTGTTAACTGTTTTTACACAGGAGTAAGTTTAATCCCTCTACCACAGTGCTAAAAAATCGCCATCCAATCCAACCTTTTAAGTATCGAACGCACTTCACTAATCTATGATTACTGCTAGTAAATAAATAAACATAAGCAGGGGCGGCGGAAGCAAAATATTACTGGGGGGGCACTTCTGATATCTATTTCGGAGAACTTTTTATGACATCATATCAAGCAATCTGTGACGTCATAGAGAAAGTATATTGAGCTACCTCTAAGTCGCTTTTCGATTGGGTGGCACGAAGACAATACAAAACCATTATTCCAATCTGCGCTAAATATCCGATGTACAGTAAAATAGCTCATAAAGTCTATCGAAAAATTGTTTATTGAAAATAATAAACATTTTCATATTTCGGCTAATTATTAAGAACTGAAAAGATTGATTAAAATCTGAAAAATAGTTAATAATAGTTAATATTTCTTTCTATAGGTGCGATCTGCCGGCGAACGTCAGACTCGTTTCCTTCGACTAAGATTGAAGGAAAAATGGCCATTAATCAAATTATCAGTAAATTCCAACAATAGAAAATTGCATTTGTATATAAATAAACTTCTTTTCAAAGTAATACTTACCGTTAGGTCTCTTTTTAGAGAAAAATTTTGTAATTTTTTGATTGGAACTCATGTTAATGCATCTGTAAGTTCTTCACTTCCAACACGTGTCGAACAAATGCAAGCAGCTTTGGTGCCCAGTCTCTCGCATTTTCGTTTTATACAGGCAGACAGTATGCTGCTTGGCACGCATGGTACAATAGCAATTAATTTTAAATTACGACGAAGCTGACACAAATTGTGACAAATGTCATATGAACGAATGCCACTGATAAGAAAAGCCATGCATTCTAAACCTAAATCTCACCGTAATTTCCGTTATTGATTCAATCTCTCGCTGCATGATTAACTCATCAAACAGGTCAAGATCTTTTGCCACGACTGTACCTCGAATTTCTGATAAAAGTGACTCCTGAAAGAACAATTCAACTTCTTTAATTATCGCAACTACAGAAACTCATTCTATAACTGCATCTAAACCATAAAGCGTTGCAGCTTGTCTTTATTATCGAAATGCTGATTATGCAATTTGCAAGGCATAATCCTGCATTAGTTCCGTAACTATTTTGAATTCCTGGTCCACAATGCCTTTATTTTCAATTTGGACTGCGCATGTTGTTTCTCACGAAATTTAGCTCCAAAACAGAAATAACAATTAAATAAGACCACCAAAACAATCATTATATTCAAGTTGTTTGATGGAGAATGAGGGTTATAGGGGATGGTGAAAAATGATGGGGGAAAGGGAATCGGGATGGGGAAAAATGATGGTGGAAAAAGGAATCGGGATGGGGATTGGGAAAGATGATGGAGGGAAAGGGAATCGGGATGGGGATGGTGAAGAAGGATGGGAAACGGGGGATAGAGTTGGGCTAGGACTCACTTGAAATACATACAAGCAATGTAGCATTTTCATTGGAGCAAAAACTTATATTTTATGTTTTTTAACTTTTCTGTTCTCAGCTGAATAACCGAGTATTAATTTTCACTCACAGTAATTTTTGGTTTAATTGTGTGATGAAGGGTTGACATGAGTGCGTTCTTGTGCACTGTCAATCATAAATCAGTTCCTAGAAGTTGGAGGGTCACGACATTTTTGAGAAGGAAATTTTCAAAATCTCCTCCAGCTCACTCTCCCTAATAAAAACCAACTATGTATTATCATTATTATTCATATAATATGTAGTGATACCCAGCACACCTTTGCAGGGGTGTTGAGAAGGTCAAACAAAGCAAGCACAAATGCACTGATGGTGATATTGCCCAGTCTGTACTCATTCAGATAATAACACAAGGTCCCAAGTTCATTGTCATTGAGTACTAGACGAGCTTGTTCCTCTATGAAGTTCTTTTGAGATGGAAGGCTGCCTGTTCCATTATACAGAAGTTGTGAACCAGCAATGCCATGATGGAATAATGACTGCTAGAAAAGACATAACCGAATATTGGAAATTAACTCCAACAAATCAATAAATTAGTGTGGCCTTATTTTTACAGATAAGAATTACAGATAATTATATATCGTAGAAAGCTTAAAATATAAATTCTCTTTGCAACTACTTTTCACTGCTAAAAAGATTTTAAATTTGGTATGGACATACTGTATATCCATTTATATCTGATTTATAAATAATCTGTTTTATAAAGATAATATATGGTTGACAATAGTAGGACATCATTTTCTAGTATCTCTAGTGAAAGGAGTTTTCTTAATAAGGTTTCATTTTGGTTTCAAACTGCACATGCCTGTAAGGAGCTAACCTGAGGACACCAACAAGGGCGCTAAGCATCTCCTAACAAAATCAACTGCTAGTCTCAAAGGTTATGAATGTCTGTTTCAGAGTAGAAAAAAGCCTCGGCTAGATCTTATGAGCACCTATTTCAGCCATTAAACGATTTATTAGTATGGTATAGCTAGATACTATGAGCACCTATTTCAGCCATTAAACGATTCATTAGTATGGTATAGCTAGATCTTAGGAGCACCTATTTCAGCCATTAAACGATTCATTAGTATGGTATAGCTAGATCTTATGAGCACCTATTTCAGCCATTAAAGGATTCATTAGTATGGTATAGCTAGATCTTATGAGCACCTATTTCAGCCATTAAACGATTCATTAGTATGGTATAGCTAGATCTTATGAGCACCTATTTCATCCATTAAAGGATTCATTAGTATGGTATAGCTAACCGACAGGCTCAGGAAATAAAAGAAATAGTGAAGGCGTAATGCTTGAGGGATGTGTTTATGACATAAGGTGTGTTTAACTAGTAGCTGCATTGAAACCACTAAAATGCATGTATTATGATCATGTTAGTCGAGAGTAATCCTCTTGACGAAAATTACCAATTGAAAGTGACTTTAAGTATAGTATTAGTATTGTTCCTAAAAATGGCTTTTCTGTGCAACACAATTAATTAAGGAAGTCTTGATTGCAAAACATTCTATTCCTTCGCAGAGATATCGAAAATCCAAGTGCGTTCATCATATGGGAAACTGGGAAGAAAAATAGACGTGCGGACGGGAGGAAAAAACAATGCACACTCGTCGCCAAATCCTTTTTGCTCCTGCCGCACATCTATTTTACTTCCAAGTTCCAATATGTCGAACGCGCTTGGATTTTCTTTCTGACTCGGCAGCAAAGGAAGAGACCGTTTTGTAGTTTAACGGAACTCCAAATTTGCATGTAGGCACATGTAACAAACAACACAGATGGTATAATCAATGTTAATTTTCCCCAAAATTAAAATGTATTTAAATTAGTATTTATGTAAACATTACCTCTGGTGCCAAATTATTATTTTTATCCGTCCTTGCTTCGCCCAATGTATGACGTCTAAACATAATTAATAGAAACCTCGTTAACTTGCAGAATTCGCAAAATGAGGAACGTTAAAGGTAGAAACGACTAGCTTCTAATTCTAACGAAAAAGTATTGTACCTAAAACTTTTATGTGACTATCAGCCTTCCAAGCTATCAAATGTGATTCCAAAGACATACCATCCTTAGAGCAATGGTCAAAGCGATGACATATACTACATCCATAAAAGAATTTTAAATTTCGAGTCCTGTACGATGACGTCTGACAATAATATTGATGTGTCCACAGCCTATACCATTACTAAACATAAGGAATGTGAATACCAACTGATGTCAGGTTAGGCCAGGAGACTTTTCATGATAAACCTAAACGTTTTAGAGAGCCATTTAGTTTAAGTGAGTATTTAAGCTAAGCAGAAAGTTATTTTTGACAGAAGGGCATAACAGAAAACAAAAATAGTAATCTGTAGATTTAGTTTCCTTGTAAGAGTTTAATTTACGTGATACAATTAATATTCTGTAATAATATCCAAACTACACTTTTTGTTTTGAAATTTTCTTCAGTTCCTAACGAAGTGCGTTATCCGTTTCCATAGGAACTTGGAATTAGGTTAACACTTCTTCAATAAAAAAAGCTTGTTTTGCGAAATTCTGTGATTTGCATTTAGAAAATCCATTTGATGTTTCGCACCAGTAGCATTTGCTATCTGTGACGGAGCTGGGTCAAATCCTACGGAACTACAAAATTATGATTCTGATGAATTCACAGCAATTTATGATCTCGAGAAAAAAACAACTATATTTGATGGAAAGTACAAAGATCGCAGTACGAACTGAGTTGCACGTCAGAATTCATAGTACAACTCTTAACTAGCAAAGTTTTCAAGAGTGACCATACGTCATGAGATGCAACTTTAGATAAACTGCAAATAAAACCTTTTACCATATTGTTGAACTGGAGAAGAGTAGCAGTTTTAACACCACATTTTGCACATGAGAGCAAAATTTGGAATCAACTAAGAAGAAACCAATTCAAAGTTGTATGAGAAACGTAATGGTATTCTGGGTGTAGCAGCCTTTGATTCGAGATGAAATACTAGGGATGAAGTTTGAAAAAACTAAGTTAAAAGAAACCAAAGTCACGATGAGAAATTGATACGTCTCCTCGAACAAGCTTGTAAATCTCCATTTTAATGAATCTAAGTTAAATCTTTATTAATCAGCAGGAAGATGAATCTCAGATAATTGCGAGTCGAATTCGGGGGACATTTGCAATTGGCTAAGAGTAATGACTGTTAAAGAATAAAAATCAATCTAATCTTAGCAATATAAGCTGGCATTTCAAAAGGCATAATAGTTGCTAATCAAACGCCCACTGCTTAAATATTACGAACTTAATGAGGGAGTCAAAGTACGTACAATCCAATGCGTGTGAGCTTGGATCTGGAAATGTTCAGTTTAACTTACTTAAGCTTTAAAAACGCCAGGCAATGGCCTAATTTGCGTCAGTATGCTCAACAAAAAATGACATAGATAGACAAAGAATTACTTTAGATTACATAAGTGAAAAATTCAAGCAGGTACCAGGTACAGGGCAAACTAAAGTTACAGTTGAAGGAAATCATAAGTCATTTTTCAGAAATCTATAAATATGAGCCAAACACAAAATCTCTTGAAGCCCGACGTGGTGCCATCATGCAATGCCTGTGACAAGCATGAAACTGGACAAGAAGTAGTAGTACCGTATCCCTGGATTAGTATCCAGTCCAGGGGGGAGTCAGACTTTCATCCACTTAACAGTAAGGAATTCAGAGATAAGCGCCGACCCCATGGGCCTCTATAGGCTCGTAAAAGGTTTTCGCATTTTTAGAAACCAGACATAGAGGGAGAGTTTTTGGGTTTGTTTGAGGAGTTCCCAAAACAGTGCCAGCAACTTATCACTTAAGACACAAAAGATATGGATAGTGCTGAAGCACGCTATCCTGTTGTAGTAAAAAACCACACCAAATCTTTTTTGTTTCAGAGAAATTTTACAACCTGCCATATATATATACACATTCCTGTCCTAGTAAATTTGAAAATGCAGAAAGAACTTCTTATATGGCAGAGAAAACATGAACTAGAAGAGCTCGTCCACATGTTTAGACACTGAAAACTGACTTTTCAGTTGTGATTTAATACATTTGTTAGAGCAATTTTAGCTAAATCTAGGAATATTTGGAACACAGAGTAAGAGCATGTTGAATCATATATGAAGTACCATCTTATTAACTATATTTAAGTAGAGCTTTCTTTATAATTAGTTAGTGCTTTTCATTGGTTAAAACTGGATTTACGTAATCTCTGTAATTACGCATGCCTTCAGTATATAAATAAAGAAGGAACAGGCCAAGCAATGACAGCAAGTTGTATAGATTAAATTTGATACAATATGCAGTGAAAAGAATGACTTACTCTAACAGTAATTCTGGCTAATACACATTTCACTAGTGCTCTTCCAATAACTAAATTGTATTTTTATTTGAGAAAAAGTCATAAAAAATAGTTGGTAAATGTTCTTAGCTTTAATTTACCTTTTGGCTTAGCCAAAATTTATACTATTCTATTTTAACGTCCAAAACTGTTGTATTTACTCGTGCAGAACAGATATATTTCTCGAGACTTCTTTTATCAACTGAAAAATATGATTCATACCTTCAATTTTTGCACGCTATTCCAGACTTCTAGCAAATATAAATTTATATATTGCATCTGTTTTTCTGGTCGATAAAAGTAAATAAAAAACAAGGACCCAAACCTCCATTTTATGTGGCCTTGACTAAGAAAAACCTTTGCAACTCATCAGATGGACTTGAATTGATACTATTAGCAAGGCTTTTTTCATACAACTTACAGTATATCTACTTTAATCCACTTTATTAATGGATGTCTGTGCAAGAATAAAATCAATAAAAATATTATACAGATGTTACCAAAATACCTTTGCATATCTGCTTTAACACCCGCACCATCAATCCAAGTAGTTTTGTCTTCTGTCGTCCTGGCAAATGGCAATTTCCCAACATCCTTAAGTGTAAACATCATGTTCTTGGTAGACTTCAAAATCTTGATTGCTTCCTTGTGTGTTATATTAATAAAACTTTTTCCATTCACATCCAAGATTTGTTCACCAGTCTTTGGAAAAAAGATGTGAGGTACAACTAAAACTGAATATATTTTTACTAGTTATTCTTCGATAGTTCTGGCCAAACAATAATGTATATAACTACTGGAACAAAAGGGGTTTAGTATTAGATATATTTAAATCAATTTCTGTTATTCTTTGGAATTTTGACAAATAATGTTAAGCTTATTTAAAGAGGCTAAACGTGAATATAACGAGCCGTGAGACTCGTGGAGTTGGTACTTATCTCTGGTTTCTGTACGTAGTATTAAGCAGTTGAAGTTCTTGAGTCCAACTGACGGGACACTAACGCAACTATCAATATTTGATGTCCCATAGTGGGGGCATTTGCCATGTTATGCTGCCCCCAGGGTGGGGATATTTACCAATGAAATCCCGCCCATGTATATATATGGCCGGATAGGGGCAAAATATATTCTGTGCTTAGGAAGTCACAAAATTGTTCTTATGGATCTGATTGCTGCAAAATAATACATTTTACATGATTTCCTCTCTTGGATAAAAATAGTCAAGTTTCGATTTCATATCCATAAAACTTCAAGATACGTTCTTGGGCTCCCTGTATGTTGTCATGGAAGTGTTTGAAGAACCCCCCACTGATTTCTAAACGGCATAATCAATCATACGAGGTAAAGCATGGTGCAAGGTAAACATTTCAAAGTAAATTTTCTACTATTTTGTATTTATTGGTTGATAATTAACCTTTTATTGCAAAGGGCTTAACTTAGCATGTCCAAGGTTTTTCAGTACGTTGTCAGTTAGTATAAAAAATATATTTATTAGCATTATATAAAAACACATTAAATTTCAGTGAACTTGAGATAAGAATTTGCAACTATGTCACTGTCTGGAGACCCACCTTGGGATATTTGACCACTAAACAGCTGGTCCCAAGGTAGGGAATTTTTACTGGATTTGATCAAATTTTTCATCCTGACGGTGGAGCTTTTGACAGAAAAAAGGAAAAAATGTCTAATCCCCACAAATGTGATGGCCTCCCCCGGAGGGACTTAACATTAATACATCACTGCAGGTCAGTTCATACTCATTTACCTTAACCCCAGAATGATGGAAAGCTAAGTTAAGTTATATTATAACTTGGCAGGAAAGAAGGTCACACAAATGTTTAAATCTCAACTAAACCAGGCCTGGGATCAAACTTGTTGTTGCGAGAAAGCGATCAACTGCGCCAACCATTTAGATAAACTAAATAAACAAAGACTTAAAAAACAAAAACGTTCTAAATACGGTATAACTTATTTATATTCAAACTATAATTAATAATCAAGTATAAGAAGAAAAAAATTATATGGTATAAACAAAATCAATGTTTGGTAAGAGTCACCAATTCCTAACTCCTAACCTAAAAAAATCCAGTCATGATAATAAAAATCTAATCTAAAAAAAACTCTTGAATACCTTAAGACCAGCTTTCTCTGCCAGAGAGGGAGAGCGTACACCAGCAATGTAAATACCAAGGCCATATTCTGCCCCTCCCCTGATCATCAGACCTAATTTAGTACCATCTTCAACAAACAAATTTACCTGTCAAGAAAACATAAATTTTATGTCATGAAAAAGTGTGACTTAAAGGTAACTCACAAGATGATTCTAATTACACTTGCAGAAAAACTGGACTGTAGTGAGAATTTCACTTATAGAAACAATCGTACTTGAACAAAGGAGCAATTGATATACAGGGTTCATACATACAATCTACTGGCTACTTGTAATAGACAGGTAATTTTAGACCAATACAATAAAATTGAAATCTGTGTTCAATTATGGCACATGCGCTGGAGTCTGCAATGAAAAGTTCCAAATTGTATGCTGTTCCTGTTCCACCTGTTAATGCAGCAGTTTTCTCCTTGATAACAGCAGCTGCCCTGGAACCGAAGAGTCAACCTTGATTCTTCTGTGGCAATAATAATAAGCACCCTCACTTACAATGTCCTGCCCAAGAGACCATATGCCTGAAATGTCAAAAAAAGTTCATTTTGCCAAAGTTTGATGAGGGATGCCTGCTTCTAAGAGTGCAGTTTCAGCTGCTTCCTGGTCACCAACACCTGCCGCAATACCTGCCATCAATCCAAAGTCTCTTTCACAGTCACTAGTAACTGAAGACACCCAAGCTTTTGCAAATCTCACACCTGGCTGTCGTGCAATTGCCACTAATTAAAGTCTCACAGATATAGTAATGAAGACTCAACGTTCATTGATGAAGAAGTAGAGGCTCCAGAAGGACCAAGCTGTTCTCCAAGGAAGGCCCAAGCAGTAGTAACAGAGCATGAACACCATAAGATTAGAGGCTAGCAATAGATTACACCATTAAAAACACCATGATTTGCACCATGAATTGCTAAAGGTAAATTGATGGTATTTTAATGGCCATAAAAAATATTTAGTATTTTACAATTCATGGGAAAGTTGTGGTATCTTTATGGCCCTGAAAATTATAGATGCCATGAAAATCCCATGAATTTGCACCCTGAAAATCAAATACTTAATTCATGGTATTTTCATGAACATGGAATCTTTATGGCCACCTTCGTTTTCATGGGCTATGAGGATTTTATGTTTTAGGGGTTTTAGGAGTTATTTAGCACTTTCCCACTACCAAGAACAAGTGACAAGGTCAATGATTTTGCCCAGTGTTGGGTTTTCAGTACCACTGATCAATCTCCGCAGCATATATAATCAAGTGCCCCTCAAAGAGTAGGATAAACCTTACACTACCTGTGAAGGTAGAAACAACCTCTACCAGTTTACATGTTTGCCTTTGAGAGTCACCAACAGAGTTGCCTGCTTCCAAAGGGAAATGATGAAGTTTATTGGAGAAAATGATCTAAATGCACTGATTCCTTATCTTAACAATTATGCAACATCACAATTTGTGGGAAAGACCAGGATGAGCATGACATTTAATATAAACTCAAAGATGTCCTCGATGTGGCTAAGCACATGAACATCTGCTAGAACTAGTAGTTGATTATGTAGCCCTTTCGTTCAATTTGTTGATAGTATTGATAGATTCGTAGAGTAAAGAGTCAAGTGAATTCTTTTTTCTCCTTTGAAGAAGCTTTGTAAAAAAATTCAAAAACACTGTTTTCCATATTATCTCTTCAATAATCTTTCTTCATTTTGTTGATGCAAGAATGTTTTCTCAACCCAATTCCTTCCTATTCTTGGAACCTTATGTTATTGAAGAAGGAGACATTCAACCAGATCCCAAGCTCCTACAACCTCTACAAGAACTCCTGATTCCAAATAACACAAAATCTCCCATCATACTAATTAAAAGGATCTATTCTCCTACCATTCACAGTAGATTCCTCTGTCTTCAGATTGCATCAAACCAATAACCAGCTGCAAGTCATTCCCTTTATCAGAGGAAACTGTTGAAGCTATTAAAAGTATCAAGGAGATGGTAGAAAATGTTTCTGTCACTGCAATCGATAAAATGGTTCCATTTGAGGTTGAAACAGGTGCATCTAAGGTAGCACTTGCTAAAATGATTCCTCTCATAAAATTCACTCAACAATTCAAGAGGATCAACATTGATTTTAAAGGTCCACTGCCAAGCAATAATGGAAACAAGTATTTCCAAAACATATATAGTCAATGAATACTCCAGATTCTTATATTTTTATGTTTGCTATATCGTACATTGGTATCCCATCCTCGTTGCCAATTTGTAGTATCGTAACACAATGAATTTCTCAGAAAGTAACCATGAAAAGCAACATGGTGAGGCTTGGTAGCCAGGCTAACTAATAGGGATACCAGGCTACCAAGCCTCACCATGTGTTTTTTCATGGTTGCCCTCTCAGAAAATCATTGTGTTACAATACTGCAGTGTTTCCCAGTCTAGATGTCTTGACAATAACAGTAAACAAGTGACTACTCTCTTCTCCTTGTTGGGATACCTGCATTTGTCCCTTCACACTGAAGAGCCTCCTTCATGACCTATGAGCTCAAAGAATTCCTGGGAGAATCAGAGATCCTCACACCCCAAACAGCAAGCTACAACTCCAAAAGGAATGGTTAAGTCAAAAGGTACAATGGTGTAGTATGGAATGCCATCAAATACAATGTACCATTATAAGTTCAGAAACCTTATAATTAACACAGTGTTGGCAGGATGTTCTTCCTGATGTGCTCCACTCTATCCATTCTCTGCTACGCATAGCAACTAACAAGACACCCCACAAGCACTTATTAGTTCCAGACAATCATCTATCACAGCTTCCATACCAACTTGGATGGCTAAGCATGCATATATGGGCGAGCACTACTTTAACATCATTGTCTGGTCAAGTAAAATGGATCCCCTGGACAATAAAGTAGAACTGCTGGAGATGAATCCTCACTAAACCCACACACATTATCTGGAAGGCTGGGAGACAACTGTGTCAACAATGCACCTTGCCACAAGAAGCCAGATTTTGTCACTCAAGGTCCTCTTGCGAGCCAACGTTACTGTAGAGATTGCAGAGGCATCACTATCAGAAGCTTACACAACCTTTCCTATGGAAACTAACGTGGATGAATCAGGCAAGAGTCAACAAGTCGAACAACCAACAGATGTTGATAATAATAATAATAATAAAAATAATTATAATAGTTTATTGATGACCAATATTGCAGTTAATACTGAATTACATCAACTGCTATAATAAGAGACTAAAAAATATATAATTATACAATATTATTATAGAATAAAAACAATAAAGATAAAATATATAAAATCAAATAATAAAAATTACAAATAGTGAATTGACGATTGAAGAAAAGTATTTCTAAAATGATCAGTCTGACTTATATTTAACCACACCATGGATACACGAGCAGTAGAAATTTTTCCAGGTCTGTAGTTGAAACCTTAGCACGTTTAAACGTTTAAGTTGCCTAAAAAAAATACATGATTTGGATGCTTTGTTTACAATATATTTATTTTTATTATTAAATTTCATGAGCATTCTGAATCCTTCAATACTTGAAAATAACAACAACTCTTAATAGATCTAGAGTGATAACCAGACCTCATAAATACACTTTTGTAAAAGTGTTTCTACAGAAATGGCTAACAAAAAAAGTAGAGCTTTTATCCTGTAGTGAAAGAATTTGATGCTGATTCACTCTGATGAAGGACTTTGGTCCTGAATGTCAGCATTATATATATATTCTTTCACTATGATGTAAAATATAGTAGATCTTAATTTATACTAGTGAAGATGTGACAGACTTGCAAATTAAAACTAAAAATTTCAATTTGCCATCACAAAGAATTAATTACTTTAATGACCTATTTATATGGAACCAAGTTCTAATACGTTAAGTGAAGGCATATTTTTAATCATTTTTCATTTGATATTTCAGAATGTGTTTGAGCTAACCTTTCTTTCATCATCATCTCCAAGAAGACGTAGCTCACTTTTATGCATGTCTTCAATGTCCCTTCCGAGTGAGTCTACTGTGGGAGGAGGGCTTACTTGTCTTCCTTGGGCATCAACCCATTTGTATGTTGTTTCTGCAATATAGGTTCCAGGGATACGGCCGACAGATCTTACAACCATATCCAGTTTATGATGTTTCTGTATAAACTACAAAAAAATAATTGAAATTAAAATAATTAAAAAATAAATACAGTAAATAAATATATTTTATTAGACAGTTTAGTATGTAGTATGGCTGGATATTTTAACGAGTCTTGTAGTATTTTGACGAGCCCAAAGGGCAAGTCAAAGTACACAGGACGAGTAAAAATATCAGCCATAATAACATACTAAACTGTCTAATAAGTGATTTATTATCCAATCTTTTATTTGAGAAAAATAAAAACAAAATTCTGCAACATGCATGGTAAAACAAGTTTTCTGGAATACGAATATTGCTCGAAATGTGAAATACAGCTGGATATTTGTACTCGCCCCAGACCCTCTCATGGTGTTATTTGTACGGTTATTCGTGAAGTTGGATAATAAAATGAGTTATCAATAATATTTAGTTGACTTCGTATGCAGATATTCTGAAAGTAGGCACGTTTTATTATGGCATTTTTTAAAGCGATTTTGTAATGACGGCTTAATAACGGCTGAAGGGCTCAGGATAAGTTCGTACATTGGGTCAACGATAAGACGCATTTCCCGACGAGTTGGGTTTTGCCAATCGAAAGCCTACCTTTGACCAACGGCTCTCGTTCTGCAGAATGGATGCATAGTAATAAGCCTTAGGCCACTTGTTCTTCATACTAAAAAATAAAAACAAATATTATTACACTTTAGTCTCAAGTAATGGAAGCCCTTGGATAAGCGTTGAGAATTGGAGAAATATTAGTATATATATACAGAGCTAAAAGCTAAATCTTTTCAAGCCTAGTGGCCCATGGAGCCGGCGCTTATCTCCGGTTTCTGTATTGTTAAGCAGATGAGAGTCTTTGACTCTCCCTGGACGGGATGCTAATCCATCGCAGGTTAGCTCCCAGCAGAGGCTGGTACTCATTTACCTACCCCGGGAGGATGGAAAGCTGAGTTAGCTTAGGCGGAATAAAGGCCACGCAAATATTCAAATCTTAGCAAAGTGCCGGGATCGAACTTGGGACCTTGTGCTTGGAAAGCAGAGATCTTACCAACTGCGCCAACCACGTCCGCCCTATATATATACAGAGCAGGGCTGGAAATAATTTTTTTCATTTGAAAGGACATACGTCCTACCAAAACAACATCTTGTTCAAACAAAGTAAAATTTTGCTCGGACATAACCTGAAACAATAAGTAACTTTAAATTACTTTACCAAGCTATCACGCGAAAAACAAATATTTACTAACGACAGCTTAATTAATTAAAATTAATTATATTTAATTAAAATCTGACCTTATTAAACAAAAACTCTATGGCATAATTGCACTATTTATCAAGTACAACATTTATTTTCATTGTTGTGGGAAATTGATTTTATTTACGATTAAAAAATTGTCCATACATCATGTCCGGCCATTGTTGGAGTTTCGTCGGCCAACATATGGCAAGGAGACAAACTGATCGATGGAAAAGAAAGAAAAACTCAACAACTTGACGGGCAGAGATGTACAACTCAAAAGAGAAGAGATACACAAATAACTACATTGGCCAGTAGCGACGTTCACGTTAGCCATTTGCTTTGAGAAAGACTTAACGCTAGAAATGTTTACTTCTTAGTGCAAGAAATGAACTTTCAGCTGATGGAAAGCAATCTCGATGAAGCAAATCGATTTATTTGTGGAAAGCTACTGAAATAGATATAACAGGCAAACACGAAAGCAGGACACAGCATGATTCAGCAAAGGTTTTATAAGAGCGGACACAAATTAGGAATATATGATTAGTTATGCATGTGTTATAACAAATACATAAATAAAAAATAAATACTTTATTTAACGTCAACTGCGAAGGAAGTGCTTGTCCATTCTTCCAAGCCAGAGGCTAATGTTTAATCGCTCGATGGCTCAGATCTTGGTGTGAAAGTCGACTTTGCAGAGGGAAGAAAACCGGAGTGCCCGGCGAAAAACCCTCGGAATCAGATCAAGATCGAGAAATCTCAGCCCACATGCCGAGCCCAGGAATCGATCCCGGGTCGCAGAGGTGGGAGGCACGACTGATGACCACTATGCCAACCTGACTCCATGGAGAATCGATCAAATTAAAACGAATAAAGGAAAGTGTAAGCTTTGAAATATATAAAAAGCAAGGAGAGCAAAACAGTGTCCTACCAATAACACCACATGAGTTCCCAGTAGCAAATATGATGAAACTGTTTCCACTCCATCTGCGTTGATATTGAGTCGTTATACCGCTGAATAGCCTGAAATCGTTTAAGTATGAAAAAAATTATATACAAACTCAGGGGCGATGAGGTTGGGAAAGTTTGTATTTGTGCTGTTCCAGTCGGAAAAAACATGATCGAATCACGAAAGTATTGCAAAAGTAGGTGTGGATTCTTTCTCTCTTTTCTCCTTATTTGCTTACCGTTATCCCTTGACAGCTTTAAATTATCAGAACATAAGGAAGCTCCACTCAATTAGTAACGTTTCATAGCTTATTTGAACTAATTGCTGGTAAGCCTAGTTCATAGAGTGGTACCCTACCTAAATCTATCGTGCGAGTGACTCGAGTCCCACTGCCATGCAGCCGGACCAGCATTCAGCGTCTTAAATTAATTGACAAGGTACTGCCTTTCCTCTAATATCAGCAAAGATGAAAATGGTTTCGCTTTGGCGTCTTCTCGGATAAGGACCTTAAATCGTAGGCCCTCGGAAACGTCTGTGTTTATTTGTGTATGTGTTTATGTGTGTGTGTTTATGTGTGTGTGTGTTTATGTGTGTGTCTATCATGTGAAAGGTCTCTCGTTTAGTTTTAGTGTTGTGGATGGTACAAATAAATGTTCCCCAAATTGTGTCTTTTGGTTATAAATGCAAGATACTTTTTATCTGAAAACAATTTTAAGGAGAAACTCATTTTTGTAGTCGGATGCTCTACCAACTGAGCTTCTGGAGACTGGTGAGCAAGGGTCGATATTTTGGGTCTAGACTGGAATTGTATCGCGCGACCACACAATTTGATATGCATTAATGTGACATCGTGATACTGTTAGTGAGTTCATGTGCGTCAGTCATTACAAAACTGTATGGCCGTCCAATACGGTTCCAGTTTTTTCAGAGTTTCTCCTTGTAACTATTATCATGTAACTATTGTTTCACGTTAATAGATTTTTTATCCCCTGTACCTATAATAAGACGTTGATAAAAACATTTTCCCTTATTTCTCATTCAGAGTTGTCAACGGGCCGTTCTAAAAATCGCAGGAAATAAAGGCAAATTTCACCAATTGATATTCTGACATTATCATATTATAAAAGATCTCGTTGAGAGTTGTCACTTGATCCAGTTGGTGCTTCTAGGGTAAACAGAGATCAGGTTAATGTTATAGATTTTGAAACATGGTTCAAAATCCATGCAAACGTCTGGTTAGCCTAGTTGGTAAGGTGCCAGTCTGCTGTGAGGGAGGTCTCGGGTTCGATTCCCGACCGGACCACCACTCAGGGTCTTAAAATAATTGAGGAGAAAGTGCTACCTTTGCTATAACATCTGCAAATGGTTAGACTTTCGCGTC
>JAOTRI020090319.1:0-15803 GCA_028564885.2 Zoanthus sanctaehelenae
AGGAGGAATAGATTAAACTATTGATAAAATCCTTTGACATTATGGAAAAACGGAACTCAATACTATTTTGATCCATCTTTTTTCTACAAGCAGATTATCACAAATAGACCTCTAGTAGAGTAGCTAATCAGAATGCTGCAAGCGTGTTAGACCGTTTGTAGGTTTAGATACTAATGTATATTTTATCAGCTCAAACCAGTAAGAAAGCACAATTTATTGCGGGTATTCCAGTCATTTTCTGGATAGTTTTGTTTTTGACCAAATGTGAAGTTCTCCAGAAGATAACAAAATCTTCACTAGCAAGTAGCGAAACATGATATTTCTCAAAACTTAAAACGAAAAAGAAATTTAACAAAGTGCTCTATATTAGCATTTCAAATCATCAGTCCTTTGGCAAGGAAGTTCAATGCCTTGAAGAAGAATTTGGAAACTTAACCATTGTTTGAAGTACTGTATATTTTCATACATTGTTGCCCATTAAGTAAAATTTATATCGCCATTTTGTCTAAAAAGTAAGTTTCAGTTAGCATGTTTTAGCTCAAATGAAAAAAGAATTTTTAAAAGTTTGCCGATGTAAAAACATCGAGGAACTTTTTCTGGTTGCTAAAAAAGTATTGGTTAGCCAAGTTCTGAAGTTCAGAAATTTTTTTGGATGGGGGTGTACAAAGTGAACCTCTTTAGTGGGACCAGACACCGTCATTAATATAGGTGACTTTGGTTCCTGGTAAAAATCAAAATGGTCTATTCCTTTACAATTTTGCTCAGATTATAATCTTATATGAATTTGTCTAAAAATAGTTGATATTGTTTTCTCTATATTTATTTCTTGCCTAAGGTTGCCGTTTTGCTAATGATGTAGATTGTGAAGAGAATATCTACAAGAATTTATCTTCTTCATTTGATGATTTTCCGTTCAGTTTGAAAAGTTTAAAACAAACTCTTGAAGTGTTACAAAAATTTTAAAATCGTATCCGAAGGAAAAATCAATACAAAGTGAATTACTTCAGCATTAGTCTTTCTCCAGATTCTCGCCTAATTTTTGTGCGTAAGTTTTTCTGACATATTGTCAGCTAAAAATTTAGGGCTTTTAGAGCCTTTGCTTGTTTTTTCCCCCTCAGTTCTCATTTTTTATTAAAGCTTTTTATTTCTCCAGGCCACCGTCCCTGGCTCCGTCCAGCCTGGCCGAGCAGCCATCTGGAAATGATTCAGCTTATTAAGCAATTTCAGTGACAGTTTCTCGACGCGTAAATCATCATTTGGTTTAAATAAATTACAATGTGTTTTATATGCGCGACGTACTTAATTTGTTAAACAAAAATATAACTTGTGGTATTCAATTAAAATTTAATAAAATTTATCCTTGAAATTTTCTGGTTTGTAAGTGTTGAAAATTGTTTGTTAAAGGGAATCTGGAATCCAAAATTAGTTTTTGATACGTTGAACTGCATTTATTTGAGATTCGAAAATTTTAAATTTTCGAGTGATCTCTATTTTGAAAAAGTAGCATTACAACATTGCCAGTAAAACCTCATTTAGTGCGCAACGATTGCATTTGTAATACTGCCTCAAAACACTAGGCTTGCCCCTGACGTCACAACGTAAAACCTTACCCTGTTTATCACTAGCAATTCTAGTAGAATTACAAAGTAGATACATTTCTTTGATATAAAGCTATATCTTCTTAAAAATCACCTTCATTACCGGATTTCATACCGGGACAGCCTAAGTACAAGTCTCTTAAATCTCATACGTACAAAATATGACTAGTGTAAAAGGAAAGGCCATCCCATAAATAACTAAATCCAAAGTTTGATGTCAAATGGATGAACAGTTAACGAAATATATAGCTGTTTTAAAATACAAGAATAACTAAAGAAATGTATGGCGTCCGGACGCTATGTGAAGAATCGTCCGGATACCATATATTTCTTTAGTAATTCTTGTATTTTAAAACAGCTATATATTTCGTTAACTGTTCATCCGTTTGACATCAAACTTTGGATTTTGTTATTTATGGGATGGCCTTTCCTTTTATACTAGTCATATTTTGTACGTATGAGAATTAAAGGACTCGTAATTGTACTCAGGTTCTCCCGGTATAAAATCCGGCAATAAAATGTTTGCAGATTGTTAAAAAGAATGGAAAGTAACATTAATTTCGTGACGTCATATCGTGATAATCTTGTTAGATTGCGAGAGCAAGTAGACGTCTTCCTTAGTCAAGAGTTAGCACATTTTAATGTTTATTTCTAAGGACAGGGACTTATAACTGAATATAAAAACACTTTTCAGAAATCTCAAACTGTTGCAGTTTTATATTTCAAAAATAATTTTAGAGTTCAGCTTTCATTTAAAGTGTATAGATCATTTATTTTTTGGTAATTTTTATAAAATATTCTTGTCCTTCTTGTATATATTCGATTACGAAACATGGTTTATTTTGTACGTTATATAAATATTTTCCCATATTGTTTATAAATGAATAAATATTTCCGGTTAGTTACTGAAAGTGTGTATGTTGTTTACATGGATACCCACGCGCTGGCAATAAATGTGAATGAACAAGGCAAATGCAGAGTTCATGATAAAAAAGTTGGAGTTAATTTTAGCACCAACAAGTGGGTGTAATATGTATAGGTAATAATACGGTTTTGAGTTCTATTTGAAATTAATTTGCACAACTGAGTTTTTCAAAAAGCTGAAATTGTACGAGGCGCTTCGGCGAGTGCAATTTCAGCTTTTTGAAAACTCGCAAGTGTAAATTAATTCAAAATTGAACGAGAAAATTCGTTTGATTACTTAATAATATACATACAAAAACTTGAAGTGTTAACTCACGTCGCCATCCGCGGTTGAGTAGTAACCTCTAAATCGCCATCTTGAAGTAATCTTGTGAAAACAAGTCGGGAATCTGCATATTTACGCTTCTGAATGTTTGCGCCATTAAATAACAATTGCCAATGTAGTCTTACACTTCTCACACCAGCGTGTATTGTTGAAGGTGTGACCTGTCGCTCTCTTGCACTAATATTTTTGAATATTTAACAACAAAACGAGACTAACACTGTGCAAAAGGAATCTGCAGTCATTTCAATTAGCGGACATGGTGGAGACGAAGGTACTTCACTTATGATTTTCCCAATAATCACGGGCATATTTTAGTGCCTTAATCAGTACTACGGCCTTATATTCTGATATCTACGTCCTTACTAAGTCTAAGGGTAGGATTAGGGCACTAAAATATGCCCGTGATTATTGGGAAAATCATATGTGTAGTACCTATCGAGTCTTGTGTTCATAGATATACCGAAATCACTTGATCGATTTTGAATTACATGTACGGGTTTTTCACAGTGAACGAAGGTTGTTTATTAATTTACAGTAAAACACTCGTATCTGTCAAGAGCCCATTAGTAGGAGTGAGCAACTCCTATAATAGACGTATGTCACGGCGTTTTTACGAACTAGTTTATTTTAAGATCGCTTTTAGCGGGAAATTTCAATAGACGTTTTCAGCCCCGGAGGAATCATACAAATTAACAGTGATTTTGGACGCATGTGATTGGTTTGAATTCGCAATAACTGAATAAAAATTAAATTCTGTTCGTAAAAACGCCTTGACACTAGAACATTGAAGTTGCTCGCTCCTACTTATGGGCTCCTGTACCTGTGTAATAGTTAGTTAACTTGTTTACACGAGTTGCTTTCTCGATGATAACGAGATGAAACACAGCTAAGCAGGGTCAAGACAACAGGCTTTGCAGCTAAGCAGGGTCAAGACATTTCGTTGTAGATAAATGCACTTTAATTTAATCATTTTCAAAGTACAAAACTTTACTCCAATATTTATTTTTTTCTTGTGTGGAATAAATAAAACTGAATGAATGTTCTCATTATAGAAGCCGCTATCAATTTTAGGCCGTTGAAGAAAGCATTTTTCAGACAAGTCATTCTCTTTATATTTCCTCAAAATGTTTTATATGTACAAGTGCAATGTTCTGCATACAATTAAACTCCGTGAGAGAGCTTTCAGTTATAAACAGATTTAGCTAAACAAGTTTTTACAAAAATGTTTGTGCAAACGATACGCCATTAGTTTGTGTTCATGCACACTGTCAAACGTGAATTTTGTGAAGTTAAAACGCATTAGAAAGAGAAACACTCTTTTTCATACATTTCTGTGGCAACGAGCCTGCTTGTAACCAAGAATCGTTAGAAATATTCTCTTAGTCTTTCATTTGTGCTATTTCCTTTCATATAAATAAATCCATTTCTTCTCGATTGCTTTCTTCTGCTTCCTTTTTGCCGCTTTGTTCTCTTCAGTTGCTTTAAAGCTCCTATGATTTAAGCAACTCTGTTTCCCCATTTCTAAGTTTTGCTCTCCCAAGGGTTTTAAAACTTTTGTCATATTCAAAGCTTCTAATTTGCTGGCGTTCAGCTCTGTATTTCTGTATTAAAAAGGGCTGCCAAAGGAAAATTTGCTTCGCGTCAACTAGGAAAAGCATGTGTGAATGGAGTTGGTCAATAAGTGTACATTTCATTTCCTATTGCACGGTTTACAACAGTTGTCATACAATGAACTTGATTCCCTGCAATGGTTCTTTGGACACTCCACACGATTACAGCGGACTTTTCCATTCTGTGAAAAGATAATTAAGAGCTTTTGAAATGATCAGATTTCACTGCAGATCAACTAAAGATATAGATCATTTTAAAAGCACAACTTCATTTAAGAAAATCTTTTCAAACTCAATATAGACAATAATTAATCAAGTAAAAACAAAAGAAATCATAACCGCGACCATGGTTTGGAAATGTAATCTTAATTAGAATATACTTTTACGATTTTGTTTCTTTTTTTACTTTTCAGTCACAGTTAAGATTGCGAAGATATTTCAAACTCTTTCCACAGGAGGCCAAAGCTAACGTTTCGAGGCGATTTACTATAGCATATATAAATATTAAATATGTTACTCAATATAAATGTTCACTAACTGTTTCTACCTTTCAATTTTTCCAAAATAAAATTCTTTGAAACTTACTCAGTGTGTTGTTGAAGCCTGCTTTTAATCTCTGATAGAGTTTCAGCTGATTTGGTTGGGTTTTGACTGCTTTCCCTTAGAAATGTATAATAAGAGTACTCTCTACATAATATGTAGAGAGTACTCTTATTATGCATAAGCATAACCCGAGCATGAAAATTTCTCTTTTCTACCAGGCTATAAAAAACGAAGCTCATTGCTTGTGGCTGAAAAGCTATACTGTGCTGATGAATCCTAACAAGGACGAAACAACTGTCCACTGTTGCTGCAGTTACTTGCTTTGAAATTACTCAGGTGAAGCAGGTTGTGCGCATGCGTGTAGGTTTTAACTAAACTGGACTAGAGTTTGGGTGGTTTTTGCTTTTAAACTGTTTTACAGATGTTTTATATATTTTGTAAAGTTATTGTTTTTCAACTTAACAAAGTGAAATGCGATGTATGAAGCGCGTATGCATAGGTTATTTCTTTCAAGAAACTAGAGATAGCTGATCATCGCGCAACGAAAACACACATAATGCAGTGACCAAAACGTACGCAATTTCCAAATTATGGCTTCTAGTTCGTGTAGAGGACACAGATTTTTGATTTAATCAAAAGAAAGATAACGCTAACCCCAACCTTATTTCGGCCAATCACAAACCTTTTAAATTCTGTGTCTTCTACACGAAGTAACTCCCATAAATTATCCATGGCAGGTTATAACTCCATCAAACCATCATGACACTTATTTACCTACCCTAGCTGGAAGGATGGAAAGCGAGAGATTGAATAAGAGCCCTTGTAGTAGGAAAGCAGAGAGCTTATTGCGCCAACCACGCGCGGCCAAATATTTCCAAAAGGTAACGATTGGTTATCATTTGTAATTTCAATAAGTACCGTACAGTGACGAAATGTGACGTCACAAAAGTTCTAAATTGTTAACTTGTGTGATCTTTTGAGATCGTCCAAGCGATGAAGACTAATTATTTATAAGCTAAGCTAAATCCTTTACAAGCTATGGCCTTATGGGGCCGAAGCGCTTATCTCCAGGTTCCTTAGTGTTAAGCGGATGAGAGCCTTTGACTTTCCCCTGGACGTGACACTAATTAATCGCAGGTTAGCTCCCAGCAGACACTGGTACTCATTTACCTATCCCGGGAGGATGGAAAGCTGAGTTGGCTTAGGCGGAAAAGAATGTCACACAAATATTCGAATCTCGGCAAAGTGCAGGGATCGAACTATAGTGACCACGTGGTTGGAAAGCAGAGATCTTATTAACTGCGCCAACCACGTTCGCCCACTAACAGTCAATACCGCGAGTTACAAGAGCCAATCAGAGCCCGCGAAAAAAGATATCTGTTGCTTCGCGAATACTAGTAAACAATATTAAGTCAATGCCTTACCAGACACGAGCAGATGAAGCACCTTATAACCCCAAAAGGTGGTAAGACTGGAGTCCATCTTGCGCCACTGGGATAAAGTTTTGGTCCAAACCGACATGCTGGTGGGAAATCGGAAATATTAGAATAAGAGATAACACCTAATCTTAATGACAACTTCCCACAAGGGGCTCCACAGTGACATTGTTAATTTGCCCCCGGGATTGCCAGGGACATTCAGTAGTACGACTCGGGGATTTAAATCATAACATAACATAATAATAAACTTTATTGACATGACTTTTCAGTGTTGTCAAAGCATTTTTAAAAATTACAAAAATATGATGCAGTTTACTCTAACAACAGTAACAGACTTAAAATTGTTTAAAATACAAGCATTATATAACAAGAGTTGATCTTATTTTGATGCAAGAATATATAAACAGAGCAATGTCTTGGTATTAAACATTCTGAAGAGTCGGGATTTAAAATAGTAAAAGTTTGATTTTCTTGGGAAAGGGTTGATAGTTTAATTTCCATTTTGTCATTGAGCAATTCAAATAAGTTTTGTCTTAGATCGCTGTATGCAGGGCAATCACATATTAAATGGGATTCATCTTCAAATGTTCATGCAGTTCCATCTCGGACACATATTGGGCAAAATCGAATCCGAGGCTTCCGTATAATAGAAACTCGGAAGTAAATAGAGTAAAACCGGAAACTTTTCGTTGTTTGAATCAAAGAATAAAAAGTGTTGTCTTATTTGTAAAACTCAAAATACATCACAAAATTAAGAAGATTGTAAAATGTTATTGATTATTGGCCTTTTTCCGGCAAGATAGGTCGACGACCCTGCACGATCTTTTTCTTCTTGCCACGCGACTGCATAATTTGTTTGCCGTTTTGTTGTGGACAAGTTTGTAATGATCCGTTTCTAATATAAAGATGATATAGCGGCTATTAATTATGGGGATCAGGAGTATTAGTAAACAAAGAAGAAAATACTTTCATTAAAAGAAATACAAAAGAACTTACATTTCCCTGCTCTTGGTGCTGGTTTTGAGGCGGGATCTAGTAAAAACCGGTTGAACGAATAAAATCGTAGAATTTTTAAAAGCGAAAATAAGAGGAAAACTATGATGTAATTATTTTGGCAAAAACTACCGATAAAAAAGTACGACGTCTCGGCGACATCTTGGCGCCATTGTCAAGGGAAACTAAAATAATTATTATGCGATTTTACGAGTCACTAAGAATTCAGAGTCATTCATTTGCATAAGTTACACAAAGACCTTGGCTCGAATTGAGTCTGTTTGTACATTTAAACACGGTTACTCGTAAAATCGCATAATAGTTATTTTAGTTTCCCTTGACAATGGCGCCAAGATGTCGCCGAAACGTCGGACTTTTTTATCGGTAGTTTTTGCTAGTATATGTGTAACTAAATCACTGTTAATAGTAATTATTTTGATATAAATAATTTAATAATATAATAAGATTAATATTTTTATAATATACTCAACAAAATTACTCGATTCTGATTGGGTGGAGACGAGTACAATTTTAGCGCAAATGTATAGTACCAGTTAAGTTGTTATGGTAACGACGTGAGCATCTGATCTAACATTTAGATGGCTTCACGAACTCAAAGCTCAAATTAATCATTGTATTTCATTACTATTTTCTTTTCTGAGGTTTGTATTAAACCCGTCACTTGTATTGTTATATCTGATATAAATAAAACATTATGAGATTAGCATGATTGGTTTCTAGCAAGAGGCCTCGTTTTTTATCGAAGTAATTTTGTTGAGTAATTATAAATAAAAAATCGCAAGATCTCTCGTACAATTCGTAATTAATAGGCACTGGTAATGTACGGGCTAGTCCAATTTTGAGAATTTTGAAAACATCACTTGCACATATTAATAACGAATTGTACTCGAGATCGTGCGATTTCCTATACAAATACATTAGTCGATATCAAAGGCTAGAAAGTTGGTGTCGAGTACAAAAAAACATGCAGCAAATGTTAAAAACAGCAGCAAGAAATAGTTAAATAAAATAATTAAGATTTCTAAAGTTTAGAATGGTGTCTCAAGTGTGGGTTTGAGAGAATCAGTTGAATGAATCGTGAAAATGGTACTGCAGTAGATTTTTTTTAAAAAAAAATGCAAAATTCAGAAACGTTTTTTTTAAAATTAAAAACAAGACTGACACCATATATACTTCTTATCATTCATATGATTTTACCATGAAAGTAAGCTAGGATCACCGACGAAAAGTAGTGAAATATGCCTTTCCCAACACATCGTTGGTTAATTTCTGCCACAATTCATCAATTTCTAGCATATCTGTACCGAGCAACATTGAAAATTGGAAGGAGAGATATGTGTCGTGGATTTTAGCTACACAAAACAAGTCGATCACCGGACAGATTGCCTGATTGGGACTTGCACTATTCTATTACTGGGTATTTCTTAGCAACTGTTGTTATTACATTTATGATATAATTCGGTGTCACTCTTTGCGAAAGGGAACGTTTTCAAGCGTATTAAAGTCCGGGGATTGACTTTAAATCAACCTTGCTTCAGTGAAGAATACATGATATGATATAGATGTTTAAGTTTTCCCCTCAGGGCTTTTAAGAGCCTGTTTACAGGGGTTTTAAAAAGTTCGCTGGAGCGGCTCACTTCGACTTGGACTTCGCAGTCGATAAGAAGTGCCCTCGATGAAAGAAAGACCATAACATCGGAATCACAACCCTGCTCTTTGCAAGAAGTGTGAATTCTTTCAAGTACTTCGACGGAGTGATTGAAAGCCTAAGCCTACGGCTTAACGTCATTCTCGATAAGGCGTGAAGGTCTAACTATTTATAGATGGCGTAACTTCGCAGCTAATAAGAAGTGCCCTCGACGAAAGAAACAGACCACAACACCGGAATCACAACCCTGCTCTTTGCGAGAAGTGTGAATTCTAAAAGTACTTCGACGGAGTGATCGAGAACCTAAGCCTATGGCTTAACGTCATTCTCGAGAAGACGTGAAGGTCTAACTATTTATAGATGTTAGAGCGAAGGCAACATCTTCTCAACTATTTTTAGACCATGAGCGTTGGTCCGGCCGACAATCGAATCCGAACCTCCCGTGCATTAGACTGGCGCCTTACCAACTGGGCTAATTACCACTCGCAATGCCGGGAATCGATGCCGTATTGCTTCATTTATGTTAAATTTTTTCTTGTTGCTAGTGTTGAAATTGCTCAAGGTTCTATATCACGGTTGGTCTCTTTCCTAAAAAAATCACTTTAAAATTAAGAATTTTTAATTATTTTGCTTTTTTTTACAAATAGCTTACCGTCGCATCTTTTGCAGCAGTCTGTCGGATTCACTTTCTTCGGGTTGCTACACGTTAGTTTGGGACAAGTTACTTTACTGCATCTGATCTGGTAAGTGTTGGGCTGAAAATAAATGCGACAATTGTTATTTTTAAACACACAGCGTTTTTTTTAAACTAACAGAGTATATATCGTCCTGGCCCAAAATTGAAATGATTGTTTCTTGCTTTTAGTTTTAGAAATGATTGATTTTTTATATATTGGCGCTTTTCATTTGTTATCACGGCGGCCATGTTGGTGTACTCTTAACAATTTTGATAACTTCTTTTGTTTTGTACACCAACATGGCCGCTATGCCTATTGTCTTGTGTCTAAAGGGTTGTGTGAAAACCTAGAATATATTTATGAAAATTCACTTGTTTCTTCATACTAAGACTTTTAAGGCAAGAGTTAAAGTTAAAGTATTTGCTTTTCTTCACTTACCAAGCAGGAACACACCACGCATTTCATGTACCCAAATGGCCTCACAAACGGGTGCCAAACTGACCCACTGGGGTACACCTTCCTGTCCGATTCAAAGTAGCACCCTTCAGTCGTAGGAGTATGATCGCTGACAATCTGAACCGCATTTTCTTCCTTTACTGAAATACAAAAGAATTGTTTTCTCATGAGGCTCACTTCTTCAAATGCCGGGTAGCACTAACATAGGGTTGAGCTTAATTAATTTTTGAGCAATTAAATACAGAGTTAACTACTAACACTCATTAGCTTGCTTCAAAATGATGAATGAGTTTTTTAAAAAAAAAATTATTTTAAAGCAGATTGTCTAATGGATGCGCACGTGTTTAGCTCCGGTAAATTTATACATCGTCCCACTTTTTCAAAAAAGGTTAATGTTCTGTCAATTTTTCGTTCTTAGTATTGCGAGATTCCACCACCTTTGGTAGTTCTTGCAATGACATGAATTCAAAATTGTTAAAAAGTATGTTAGCTTAACTTGTCGACACGATACAGTTTAAGATTATGAACTTCATGAATTCTTGTAAATATTTTTTTTAAACTTGTTAACAATAATACAACTTTCAACAAAACACATTTTTGTGTTTTTTTACATTATTGTATCATCGTAGCACACAAGATAAGTTTTATTTTCTATTTGTTTATAGTTACGTTTAATTTACAAAAACGATCTGAACAAAGTTGCTAGAGTGGATTAGTTGATTAAGAAACTAAGCAAACTGGCAAAGTTAACATTGTTTCTTTGTTTTATGTTGTGTGGAAGGTGTGATGCTTCATTAGTCTATTGACTGTGTGTTCATTTACATCTGAAAGCCTTGTGTTCTTTGTACACGGTCAACGTCATATTTCAATAGGGAAAAGGAGAACAATAACATAGAACAAAGAGTGTTATGAACAATAACATAGAACAAAGAGTGTTATGAAACTCTGAAATTTTTAAAACTGGTTTGAATATTTCAATACAATGTTAAATAATTTGGAAGATGAAAACAGTGACGAATACTCTAGTATATAGGTATCTATTCAAGAAATTACAGCGCATATGTAGTTACCTGGACAGACAGGACAACAACTGTTAGGTAGCAGAACTGGTGCTTCATGACATGTGACCTTTTTACATTTGACGGGGGTACACTGAACCTTTGAATCCTGTTGGGAGGTAGGGAACAGTAACATTATAAAAGTTCTGACTAATCGGGCCAGACTACTTTATTAAGGGTTTGTTATCAATAGTGTTACTCTACTAGTGGACTATTACAAATCCTACATTCTGATTGACTACTCTACTAGGGTCTATTATCAGTAGTATCACCCTACTAGTGGACTATTACAAATCCTACGTTCTGATTGACTACTCTACTAGGGGTCTATTATCAATAGTATCACTCTATTGGTGGACTATTACTAATCCTACATTCTGATTGACTACTCTACTAAGGGTCTATTATCAGTAGTATCACTGTACTAGTGGACTATTACAAATCCTACATTCTGATTGACTTCTCATAGGGCTCTATAATTAATAATAGCACTTCTGGAAATTCCATGCACTAACATGTTTTTTTTAGAATGATAGTTACTGACAATTTATTAAATATATGAAAAAACTAACTGTTGTATCATCACTCTAAGGTATTCAGTACTTACCCTACACGTGCATGTGGTACAGGCTAGATCATAGTCTGGTTTCCAGACCTCTCCATTCAAATAATGTTGACCTTCAGACAAACAAGAACCTGGTGCTGGCTTTTTAGGTGGAGCTGTTGTTGGATGATTTGCGCAACGATTATTCTTCAATGAGACTTGTGCGCGAAGTTCACCTTCGGGGCTATCCTCACTACTGATTTGTAAGTACACAAGTCCCCGCAACAAATTGTGCTGAAATTCTTGGCTGAGATCTCTCACTGTCCCAGTTACCTACGATAATCGCATAAGTGATTTTCTGTCTCGTTAAGATATAACTTGGGTCTTTGAAACAAAAAAAAATAAATCTGCGCCACAATATAATAAGCATATAATAATATCTATTGATAACTTAACTAACTGTCGTTTCTTTTAGGATTTTTTCCAAAGGTGGGAAACTGGATCACCAGGATCAAAACGCAATAAAATCCCGGCATAAATGCATAATCCAGAATTTGATTTGAGGTTGCTAGAGGTGATAATTGCTTCGTCTAAGAATTCTAAACTATGTTTTGACATAGAAATTAAAATACTTACACTATCGGTTTTTTATTGTTTTGACCTTATCTAAGTGGTAGCATGTGTTCGAAAACTCCCCAACAATGTGCTAAAGTAAAATATATGTTGAGTTGCTGACACAGGTAGAAGTACGGCAAACATTTAACAAAGCTGAGAAGTTATTGCATCGTCGTTTTAAAGTATGCATTTAGCTGTTATTTCGTACAGAACAATAGAAATCAATGATAATATTTGAGACATACAGTGCTGTTATAGAATGAATTAATGATAATATTTGAGACATACAGAGCTGTCATAGAATGAATCAATGATAATATTTGAGACATACAGTGCTGCCATAGAATGAATTGAGCCGGCGGTTTTCCTCTTCATAAGACAAAGCAGCTTCCCCAAAGCGAGCAAACCCTTTCAGGTCAGCGGTCAATTCGTTTTTATTTCCACGGTCCAACCCTGATAGCATTATGTAATAATGAAAAGCACAGCTTCGGTCCATACTGAACCATGCTTGACCGGCAGCAGCTGACTGGGTACTGGGCACTACTTCATTTCCTGACAAAACATCGGGGTTTTCTACAAAGAGACAGGACGAAAAAGCTAAAATCAGCGCGCTGTAGGCCCTAATGCACCTTAGGTTTTTGTTATGACAAGAACCCCTAAATGTATATATACATATATATTCTATAGCTGCACTGATGAGCTGTAATACAGCAAAACACATGTCTGCAGATTGAGCTATTTCTACATTGAACTAGTGCTCAAGGGTTAGAGCACTCTGGCACTATGTCTATCTTTAAGATCACTTCGTCGGAAGAGAGTTCTATAGCTGTACTGATGAGCTGTAATAGTAATACAGCGAAACACGTGTCTGCAGATTTAACTATATATGTACATATAAAGATTTTTGACTTAGATTATTTGGTCGGAGACATTTATTGCTACTCAGAGTTTCATGCCTCTCGCGAAGCAATCATCAGGCAACTATCAAAAGTAACGGACACATAGAAATATATAAAAAATTTGAAAATACAGAACAACGCCTATTGACCTTACATGCTGGGATAAGAATTGAGGTATGATAAGTTAAACAAGTGCGTCCTTCTTTAGGCGAAATTTCTTAGAATGTCTACAAGTAGATATCAGTTCATTTCTAACGTTAAGTTTTGCCATTTTGGGTCTACATATAATTAAAATATTTTCCAATAAACACATCAAGTTACATCTCTTGCTGCGAACAAGTTGCCCTGTGGTCTGATGATTAGTAATGGATATATATGACAATAATATCGGAGGAGATTTTTATGAATCAGAATTAAATGAATCTCCCGTTACTTACCTTGGTAAGAGATATGGTGACCACGGTAAGGAAGTTGGCGAACCTGCCCTTGGATTTCACCTTTTCTGTACAAAGCCGTTCTTACATTTACAAATAGTTCTCCACCAAACAGCCAGTAAATAACGGTCGAAGATGGTCTTTCCCACACCCCGCTAACCTAAAAATAGATAGAGGATATTTGACGGTGGCGCAAAGGTATGAATTTTATGTTCTAGTGGCAAAACGAGTGTTTTTGGAGGGAAATTAGTATGTGTAATCAAATGGTGACGAGTGAAATTCGGAAATAATTTCACGCGCGCTTTGTCCAAGTTATTATTAATTTTATTAGAATTTGGACAAAACGCAAGTGAAATTATTCCCTAATTTCACGAGTATACCATTTGATTACTTAAAAATATTGTGGGTGACAAATTACCTGCACAAGACGCGATTTACTTTATATTGTTTATTGTATTGAAAAAAGTCCAAGGATTCCAAACTTAATAAAAGGTTAACTCAGCGCACCGTACTCAAAGTTTTAATTTTCTGACTTTACATACATCTTGAACTGTTCTTGTTTTTCATGTTTGTTTTTCACAACATGTTTCAAAGTTAAATCAAAACTGATTAATGAATGAACTTGAAAACGCCGCCCGGGTCAAATGCAATCAATAATCTGCTTTACAAAATGCCAGTTAATGTCGGTGTTTGAAAATGTTTTGAGCCTGTAAATAACAAACAGCAAACAGGCAAAGATAAAATATACGCAAAAGAGCGTCAAGTCACTCAAATATAGCTGGAAAACAATGAAGAATCTGTAACATTTTCAAACCTGGACGCCATTTTGGCTGCGTAGAAACGGTTGCCATGGCAGTTTTGTAATTTCACATGTGAAATTATAAATTAATGCTAAAATTTTGCGCCAAAATTAAGGAGTAATTTGTCACCCATGATATTACCAAAATTACGTCATCGATAAACTCACGTGTAAGATTATGGAAAATAACCACTCGGGTCCCGGATGTAGGCATATTTTCCAGTAAAACACTCGTGTCTATATAATAAATATTTTTATTTTTATTCGTATTTTCAAAAGCAATCAAAAGTCTTATTCATCGAAGAATGATTCATTTGCAAAACAAATTCAAATGGACAGCAGCAGCTTATCAAAGTTAAGTCACTCTTTAAACAAACGGGGCTTGATTGTGAACCAGTCTTTTTCATAAGAGTTCCTTACCTCTGCCTTCCCTTGCTCATTGGGCACCAGTTTCCTGTGACTAAGCTTCTTAATTAAGTGACGCTTTTTGGTTGCCTCCATGTTTATCTCAAAAACTACTTGAGTTAGCCCAGATAACATTACCTGAAAAACGCAAACAGACAGGAATTTGAACTATTGCACAGAATGATGATAAAAATGCCAAGAGTGATAATAGAACCTTGTTACAATTGATGAATATTTCATTATCTCCAGACAAACAAAAAATACAATGTTTTCTATTGCTATATGAACAAAGCGGCTCGCACTGAACTATTGGGTAGAACCTACACGCATGCGCGGATCCTCTCTCCGCAAGCATTGCCGGAAGTATACTCTTATTACAAGTTTATTATTGTAGTGCATATTAAAAGTTGGTTACTTTCAGTTTATGATTTGTTTACTAGCACAACAACTTGGTAGTAACAAAATAAACTCAAAATTGTTAAAAATGAACTCATTTTTTACCTCGTTCATTATTCAAAACTTTTTCCGATCGTGTCGCCAGCACGGACGTGTATTTGAAAGGAAGTTTACCTTTAACACCCTTATTTACCCTAATTACCCTAACCCCTAATTACCCTAATTACCCTAACCCTTAATTACCATAATAAATCATATCACATTGCTGCTTTTCATCTGACGTCATGGCGGCCATGTTGGTGTACTATTAACAAAAGAATTTTGATTATTCCTGTTGTTTTGTTCACCAACATGGCCACTATGTCTTGTCTTTTGTGTCTCATGCATGGGATTGTGTACAAACCAAGAATCAAGGAAAA
>JAOTRI020090330.1:0-15797 GCA_028564885.2 Zoanthus sanctaehelenae
TTAAGAAAGATTGAATTCTTTGACTCAGTACCATATGGTGCGGGCGGTTTAGGCCCTTTTAGGAGTCAAAGGGTTAAGTCCTCAAAAAAAAAAAAAATCTAACCATGGTTTTTTGTGTCTTGAAAACACAATTTCAAAGTGAAAATTTGTTCCAAGTCTGGGTTCTGGGTATGACATCACATTGTTTACAACTTGCATTCTTATGCCATCATTATAGCAGGTATTTTGACAGCTTTATTTATTCTGTGCTCTGGCCCTGCAATATCTTTCACTATTTTTCTTCCTTTCTTCAAAGAAAAGTTGCAAACCATGTAACGTCACAGGTGGTAGTTTGGCCATGCGACAGGTGGACACTTTTTAGGCAAAAATCAGCATTTTCAACACATAATAAAACATCAAGAAACGATTTCTAGCAATAAATAAATTCAGTTTATAATCAAAAAACATTAAAGTTTAAAATTAAAAAAAAAAATCCATGTTATATGCACTTTAAAAACCAATCGGAGAATTTAGCTTTTCAATTAAAGTCACAAATGTTGTTTTTGCACTATCCGACCCTTCAACTGAGAATTCTTATTGAACAAATGACCAAAAAGAATACAGTCAACTTGGTTTTCAAAAAGGTACTCCAATCTTAAAATAGATATATGCACTCACTAAACATTCTTGTGTGAACCTACAATTGATTAACTATTCAATATGCTTGTTTTGAAAGCAATTCCCGAAAAAATATTCATTCTTCAAAGATGCTAAAAAATAAATTGATAAATTAGATCATGATTAAATCTAACTAAACTTTTAATAATAATAATTATAATAATAATAAAATTTGCACTCGTCACCACCTCAAAGTACAGAGACAGCACAGCTCTACAATGTGGGACCAAAAGTATATATATATAGCTGTCCCAGGCTGCCTTTATACAGATCATGCATGACCTCGAAGCATGCGCACACCGTCAAGGAGGGAGGAAAACCGGAGTACCTGGAGAAAAACCCTCGATATCAGATAGAGATGAACAAATCTCTTGCCACATGAGGACAAATAATAAATTCCTATTTGCATTGTACAAATAATGGATTCAGTGTTATTAAAAATAATTTTAACATTGAAGGGGGTTACATAATTTATCATTCCATTGAAATGAAATTGAAATTACTCACTCAAGAAGTAAATTGTTTACATCTCTATTGAAAAACTTGCACTTTCCATCCAGACAGCTTTCAGCAGCTTCCTTGAGTTGCCGAACACAGTCTTCAAGAGCTGAAGACAGCCCTGGTGGCAATTTTGGTACAGGAGAAACAACACTTCCCTGAACTCCTATGTTGCTGCTGCTATCATTCTGTGAACCATTCTG
Organism: Zoanthus sanctaehelenae; assembly: GCA_028564885.2. Taxonomy (NCBI): domain Eukaryota; kingdom Metazoa; phylum Cnidaria; class Anthozoa; order Zoantharia; family Zoanthidae; genus Zoanthus; species Zoanthus sanctaehelenae. The sequence continues at coordinate 1,359 of JAOTRI020090330.1, forward strand.
ACTAACACTGGAACTAATGTTGCCCTCAATATTGGTTGCATTAGTCACACTGTCATTCCTAGGGGTGTCTGACTGAGTAGTAACAGGCTCTGTTTTGACATGTCGAACATGGTTTTCATCAGGAGATGATGAAAGGGCACTGTCTGTCTGTGTGCTTGGTGTTCCAGGAACACTGTCTGTCACTGCACTTGAATTAACCACAGGAGGTGAAGAGGAAGGGACTTCAGTTGCTGTTGATGAACTGATAACTGCACTAACAGGCAATGGCTGCAGTTTAGTTGCTGACAACTTTCCATTCAAGCCATGTTTCTTTTTGTGTTTCTTTTCTTTTTCTTTTGCATCACTGCATTTTGAAAAAATATTAAACCAATCTTTAAAAAGAATACTCTTACAAGTTTCAAATGTTTTTGAATGCAATAAAATAATTCAATATTCAATCAAACAATCAATCAATCAATCTTTATTCATGTTATTACCAATACAGATACATACATGTATAAGTTTATATAATTATTGTAACAAAAGCGATACAATACACGTTTGTGTAGAGCGGTGTATAGAATAGGGTTACTAAATGAAACAACACATGATTCACTGCGACTCTGATTTTTGTGCTTGCGCACTCATCAGGCAGATTTAATTAGTTAAATCTGCCTGATGAGTGTGCAAGCATGAAACTCAGAGTCACAGTGAATCATGTGTTGTTTCATTTAGTAACCCAATTCTATACTATTATAATTACTATTATTACTTATTATTTTAAAGAGTGTTTATAGTCACTAATCTAAAGCAACAAGCGATAATTACTGTAATTTCAACATGGCACCAGTTTCTAGGAGTTATACACGGTAAACCCAACCCCAAATTATTTCATCATTGGAATGCATTAACCCCTGCTCCAACTGGTTCAAATCTGACAAACAAAATTTTGTAGTAAACAGACGGATTTCTTGTCTTTCACGTGATGTATTTTTAACTAATCAGATTCTTGAACAAATGAACTTTGAAATATGCTAAATAATACAATAATTTATTATATGGCTTAAACTCTACACATGCTCTGATTGGCTGATTTCCGGTCTGAGATTTTCCCGTATTAGACCAATTACCATGGCAACTGGTCCAGACCTGATATCAACATTGCGACTTTGTTTTCTTCATGGCACTAGAGATCTGACATTGTCAGTTTCACACCATGTGCTTTGTTTATGTCTGTTTGAATTGCTCGATAATTACATCACAGTAATTGATATTCGCATGCTACCAGAAGTTCAAGTTTTACACCTTTTGGGGGGGCATTTAAAAAGAAAAAATTGTCCTATAATAAAATGGTCATTAAACTTGTTTGTTTGGTCTGTGTGAGATAATATCAGACCTCTGTCTTTTATGTACTGACATCCCTATGCTCAGTCTGTACTGTCAAGAGCTCAGTCTGATATTTCCCAATACAGACCTCACTCTCAGTTAATAACCCTTTAATAAATGAATTCCTAAAAAATTCCCTTAACTGTCAGATGTTTCGACAGGTTTTAAGTTATTTGAAAAACTGTTGAGAAAGTTACCTAAAAATCAGGGTTTCTGGCAGCTAAATATTGCCATAAATAAGCTAGATACAGGCGGTCTTTAGTACAATGCATAAAGAAAAAAAAGAAAGGTGTCATCTTCCCTAAGAATATCTCCACCAACCATAAACCTTATTGACAACCCTGCAAAATTCCAAGAGAACAATGAAGTTATCTGTTTTTCCAGAAATTTTTCTCTGAGTACTTCAAAAAAATTATTCAGCACTAATTACTGACTGTAAATCGATCTGTCAGTGCAAGGATCACAACTTGTGGTACAAATCAGACCCACATGGAGAAAATTTGCTGGGGGAATGCAACTGAACCTTCCTAGACATGACAATTTTTCTCCATTTTTGTCTCATAATTTCATGACAGCATATAAATCAAAACTTTGTGTGAAAAAATAACTTTGCTTGACAGAAAAAATTAGACTTTATTCTAGTTTATTGAGATTGATAATGAAAATACAAGGGATTATTTTACAAACAAATCTCGGGTTGCACAATGGGATCACTACTCTCACACCTTTCAAGCCTAGTGGCCCATGGAGCCGGCACATATCTCCGGTTTCTGTAGTGTTAAGTGGATTAAAGTCTTTGACTCCCCCTTGATGGGACACTAATCCATCGCAGGTTAGCTCCCAGCTGACACTGGTACTCATTTACCTACCCCGGGAGGATGGAAAGCTGAGTTGGCATAGGCAGAAAAGAAGGTCACACAAATATTCAAATCTCGGCAAAGTGCAAGGATTGAACTGAAGACCTTGTGGTTGGAAAGCAGAGATCTTACCAACTGCACCAGCCGCGTTCACCCTCTCAACAACTGTAGCTAATATCAATATGGAAGCTTCTGTGACATCTGTCTCAGAGGAAAAAGGAGGTATCAAGGATAAGTTGTGGTAGCTATTGTACATGACACATTTGTGAATTTAGACAAGAGAGCTGGTGAGGATTTTTTCAGGTTCATCAACAACAAGGGCCCAAACATTAAATTTACCCAGGAGGCCTATGTGGCACAATAGTTCTTTATTCATAACGTTTTTTATCTAGTGAACTTCGTGGACCTTTAGAGCCATTAGGGGATACATAAGCATCCCATACTTCCTACCATTATACAGGCCTTCAATTAATCTGGGAGCTTGCTTTTGAGAAGTACAACATCGCAATAGAAGAATTAAGCATAAACAGTTCTTATAACTCTTATACAGTATCAAAAATTTGTTATAATTAGTTTTTGACAATTCCACCCATAGCAATCTGTCAGACCCTGATATAAAAAAGTATCTTATGTTGAGGAGGCGTACCTTGAAAGCCTAATCCGTTTGGGCTTTTTCTCCTTGCTTTCTTTGTCAAATTTCCTTTTCTTTTCGCCAGATTCCTTGATCTTCTTCCATTTGAGATTTGGATCTTTTAACTTCTAAAAAAAAATTAAATAGAGGATGAATCATATCCATACAAATTATACAAAGAAATAATTTTATAAATATAAATACCTCTTTAAGTAAAGTATATAAATTTATTAGCAGTGGCACAGCATGTTGTGCAGGATCAACAGATGTGGAGTCCAATCCCATCGGCGATGGAGAATGATGATAAGGTAATTGTACTAATACAAATAAAAATCATCAACAAGGCTAAAAAGCTTAAGTTTTTGTCTCCCTTAAGGTTACCGTTCAGTTTGAAACTGATGAAAATGACCAAAATGAGATTATTAGCCATTTGGATAAATATTTAGTAAAGCTTTAAATATTTGCAAAAAAAATTGCAATATCTCATTTAAAGAACAAGATTTTGAAATAGAAAATTTCACCGGTATTAAAATGGCTCGTCATGCTCTATTGTTTTGAAAGTGCCCTTTGGCGTCAGTTTCACCAGATTATAAAAATCACCTCTGTCGATTTGTTCAGTTTCGCACTTCGTGGGAGATATTACGGCCGGAAGTGATTTTAATTAGCGCAATGTTCTTGTGGGCAGAGAAAAATAAACATATCATGCGGTGGGCTTGGGAGAACACCAAAACTTTCAAAAGCTTTTTTCTCTAAACTATTTTTATGTCAAATCTACGAAACACTCAAGGTTCCAACTTGGGGAGCTTTTCGCCAATAACCCTGAAATTTGGCAGTTTTACAGTTAAATAACTGAAGTTCAAAAATGTGTCAGTGTTAAAAATTTTTAAAGTTGTTGTGATAAAACTCTGCTGCTTTCATTTTCAAAAGCGCTAATTCTGGTTTTTGGTTGTAAAATAAAAACAAAGCAGCCTTTCAAAAAACGCTGGCACAATTTTGGACTTCAATTAGTGTCAACTAAGAAAATATAGTAAGTAATGCCATCATACGCAGCATGTTGGACTTGGAACTTCCAAAAGAGAACACAATAGTCGAAAAACAAGGCTTTTGTTCTTTTTACTTATTTGAAATTAATAAATAAAAATTAAACAGCGATTTACAGAATTTAATACGCTTTTCAGTGATATATAGGTTTATAGGGTTACGTTGCGAATTAACAGAGATATGCTCTACTAACCAAAGACACCGCTTAAACTGAACGGTAACCTTAAATAGACAAATTATTTTTATTCAATTTCTTAACAGTAGATTTTATAAACCAGGGGACCTTGGCACAACACACTCAATGCATGCAGTACTACAGTATAAAGCTCTGATTGTAAGTACAAGCCACTCAAAAATGGCTCTTCCAATAATCAACTAACTTTGATTGTCTTCCAGTCATTTTGCCCCATGTAATTTGAATTTGTTCGGTGTATAGATATACATAGAAAGAATTAAAAGAAAAATATCATATATAAGCCCTTGGCAGGATTCGAACCCCACATCTTCGGTTTACTAGTCCAACGTGTTAATTTGTCAACATATAATACCATATATGCATACCAATAATTTTGCCCCATGGTTGTCTTAGGTTGTTTCACTCCAAACAGTAGGTTGTTTTGCACTATGCATAAGTTGCTTTGCCCTACAATCTTTGGTAGCAAAATGGTGCCAACTTAACTTGTTGTCATTCTCTTTCCACAAAGAAGCTTAAATACTACTTCAAAATTAATACAAATCTACAGTAATCCCTAGATTAATGTTTAGAGGCTTTCTCAAATTAATTTAAAATTCAATGAATTGTTTTAGCGGTTTGAAATTATGTAGGCTTCAACGAAAACTGAATTTGCTTGAAATAACTGGCAACTATAATCAAAAAATTATTTTATATATGTTTTAAAACAAACCTTGGGTATTTTTTTCTTTTTTGGGACCTTAAACTCATGATCACTGAAAAATAACAGCAATTGTAAAAATTAACAAACAATTATTAAAGAAACTAAGATCATAATGGTTGTCACATGTAGCTTACTTTTTCCCATAACATTTTTTTTTTATCTAGTGAATGTAAATTATTTTATCAACTCTTGTTATGTTTATTCCAGTACTCATTATCATCATTTTCAATCTACTTTTTATCTGGATTTATCCCCGATTCATGGCATCAATTTTCTTCAAATAAACACTTGTGTACACTCTCATGTATCTTCACCATATTTTTTATCATTCTTCATTCCTACTGCTTTTACTTGACAAGGATAAATATTCTCATAGGGGCTTAAACTCAAAACATCAGAGCTAGTTAAACCATTTTCAAAATCTATTCATTTATCAACAGTTACTGTAATTAGTAGCCATTTCTGTTAAGCTGAGGGAGAGAAGAATGAAATGGTTTAGACATGTATAATGGGGCAGTGTGTTGGATCAGGTGACCAGTGTAAATTTGAAATGGGGGGCAAGAGCCAGTAAAACAGCCATGGAAAAAGTGGAGTGAGGGTATGATAGAGGGTATAAACCTGTTGGCTAGTGGAAGAACACAAGGAGCAGGCTCAACAGATGTGGAGAGCAATTATTTACACCTAACCCCAATGTGGATGAGAAAATTCAGATGTTACAAAAGAAGGTTGATGATTATAAACAGGTACTGTACTCTAAAATAAAATGTTTTAACACATAAGACTTTCAGCCTCAAATACAACTCATGGAAATGATGAGCATAAAAAGGCATTAGAATGTCATTCATTAAGAATTGTCTACACTACGTAAGTCAAAAAGACAAAGTTCCAACAAATAAATGGATATCATCTTTCAGACATTAAATAAGGACAAATAGCCATTCTTCCTCTTTGCAAGACATTTTAAATAAGGACAAATAGCTATCCTTCCTATTTGCGAGTTCAGTTAATCCATTTTAACAACAAGTACAAATATGATAATAAAACTTTACTTTTTTTAATTGGTTTAATAATTCTACAGAAAAATATTCTTGGAGAAAGCTAAAACTATATTTCTGTAAATATACTTAAACAAACCTTTCCTCATCTTCTTTAACTCGTTTGAAATGAAGAGCACCTTGATTTATGTAAAAGCCACCATGTTCTGTTGTCCAGTCAGCTGATATCAACTCATCGTACTAGGAAGCGAAATCAAAAGATAATACTAATCATCATCATTCACATTTTATATGTAAATATCTATTTTCCATGCTTGCATGCTAAATCCTTTAGAGCCAAGTGGCCCATGGAGCCGGCGCTTATCTCTGGTTTCTGTAGTGTTAAGCAGATGAGCGTCTTAGCTCCCAACAAATGCTGGTACTCATTTACCTACCCCAGAAGGATGGAAAGCTGAGTTAGCTTAGGCGGAAAAGAAGGCCAAGAAAAGACTCAAATCTCGGCAAAGTGCCGGGATCAAACTTGGGACTTTGTGGTTGGAAAGCAGAGATCTTACCAACTGTGCCAACCATGTCTGCCCTCTCATCTATTGTAGCTAACATCTATATGGAAGCTTCTGAGACATCTGTCTCAGAGGAAAAAGGAGGTATCAAGCATAAGTTGTGGTAGCTATTGCAGATGACACATTTGTTAATTTAGACAAGAGAGCTGGTGATGATTTTTTCAGGTTCATCAACAACAAGGACCCAAACATTAAATTTACCCAGGAGGCTTGTGTGGCACATTAGTTCTTTATTCAGAACGTTTTTTATCTAGTGAACTTCGTGGACCTTTAGAGCCATTGCTTGCATGGGCTAGACACATTTCTCAATGGCAATTTTCCACTCAGTTTGATTTTGTTCAAGATCAAGATCAATGTTCAGGCCTTTTTCTGAAAAAAAAATCAGATATAGAAAACCAAACACAACAGTTAGGAAAATTAAGGTAAGTTCAACCAAACATTTTAGAAGGTTGGTAAACAGAAACACAGTTATATATATTTTTTCTATTTAACCGAGTACACATTGTACAGTATCAAAACAATATAACTCAATTTATACATATTAACAACACTTAATTCCAAATTACCCAATTATATAATTATATATTAATTATAATGTAGCACTACAATCTATTTTATATTTTTCAGTATATCCAATGTTAGTATTTTCCAACAAAAGGGCTATTACACATACTACAATCTGATTGGCTCCCTCACTTTGGGCTATTCATGATAGTCCAAGGTTGCAATCCCCGGGAGTTTGTTAAAACAATGGCGGCTCATTTGCATTTTGCTTAGGTGTCAAAGGACTATTTACAAGAACTTCTAAATAATTAAGTACCCAAGAAGACAAAAAATAGATCATATAGATCTATTTTTTTTACGGGTACAAACAACAGTCACAAATTGAAAAAAAATAATATTTCAAAATATGTATAATTTAACAGATTGGTTCGCAAACCAAACTGCAACATATTGTAAAATACTAAAACAGTTAGACCACTTGGCCTCAATGGACTATGACTCAGGCCATAGCCCACTCGCCTTCGGCCTCATGGGCTATTTCCTTGCAGCCTTGTGGTTTAATTGTCAGTTACAAAAAGTTACAACAAAGTTAATGAAAATATCTTACTGCTTCTGAATTATCCACAAATGGATCAGTTTCATCATATCCATATCCCACATCTATTAGGTCCTATAAAAGAATAATTAACCAATATCATCAATTTATAAACAATGTTTCAACCCTTAATATTACTTACAGTAACAGCACTTTCAATATAATAGTATAAATCAAAACAAGCTCTAATCAATGGCCTAAAATGGCTAGCTCTCCAAAATTAAAGGATTCACAATCATAATTACAATATCACAGTGAAACACGGAGGAAGCTACTCATTCCTGCTACTGGAATATTGTGAGGTTAATTTTGTTATGGGTATGTCAAGCATAATCAAAGGTATCCTGTGGTAAGCCTGTGGAGTAAGTAAGATACTGTGTAAGGGACCTGTTGTATCTTGACTGTTGTTCATTGTTATAATATATTGCACTCGTGATCATACCAAACACCAAAATATCACGTGACATATTGAATGTCTTTCATATTAGCCAAATAAGAACATTCTTAACAACCATTTAACGAATGCATGAATACATCTGCCGCACTTCAGACAATCAGAAATCAATTACAGATTTTCTATTTTTTATGCCTTTGTTGACAAGTAAAGTCATCTCACTACACAGGTAGTAATCTCTATAGCAGCTGTGTGTGGAGCACAATGATATATAGCTAAGAATGCTGGGCACTCCGTTGTGAAGATCTTCAACATACACAATGTACAATGAAAGAGCCATGCTTCTGTGGATGTGTCATGTGAAAAGGGCTACCAGAGTCAATACTACTTAAACTACTTCTGCAGTTGCTGAACCTGAAACTCTTGGACAGTGTTCTCAGATGTAACAGGCTACAATGGTTTGGGCATGTGAAACAATCTGACTTGTAGATCAACAAGTGCACGTCTCTGCAAGTACAGGGGTCAAAGACTAACGCACTGCAACGCATATTTTATGCAAGAAAATGTGAAAATGACCTGCCACTTCTGTCCTTCTTGCATCCGTAGGATGCACAAAAACATCACTTGGCACATGGTCAAGGGAGATAGAAAGAAGACTGGAGAGAAGATAATGTCACACCTTACCCATGGTCCATTGTGCACTCCATTGTTTTTCATTCATGTGGCATGTTGGTGAGCATCTCATGTTCATTGTTTTCGGCAGCCATTTAAAGAAACAATTTTTTTAGATTTTTAGCCTGGGACCCCCAATTTTTAAAATGACCCCTCACTTTGGGACACTGGGGTTCCCAGGGACCCTTGAAATTCAGAAGTAGTGGGATCAGTGCTGAATGCCATGGTATTGGAGGAAGCATCCAGTGCAGGATAGATGAAAGTAGAGTGCAGTTACTGCTCATCCAGCGCCATTAATCAATCAATCAAAACAATTTTAATCTGGGTTTATCCCTGTAAATTGGGGTGACCAGATTTACCCCACTCCGGTAGCAATCACTCCAACTCCCATTCTCCCATCCTAAATTTAAAAATGTAAACGTTAAAAGAAGAAAATTAATTTTAAATAGAAGCTGCATGGTTCAGTGCTCAGAGCTGGAGATTTGATTGGAGAAGACCAATGTTCACATCTCCTATTCAGACAACTGGATGAATTTCTCCTAGGTGAATCCAGGGTTAAATTCACCATACTAGCTTTGTAAGTAAACAATTTGTTCACCTCCAATCAGTTAGAATTCTCAACTGGGGAATGGTATTTTAACATGAAAATTAAGGTGGGTTGTTATGAGATATTTTAATTTATCTATATCAATTAAAAAAAACTCTCATAAATAGGTACCCAGTCAAACCATGTGTTATCTCGGAAGAATTGTTGCACCTTGTACAAAAACAGTTTGTGAATATTGCCATTTTTTTTTTGCCTTTCTAAATAAGACTTTTCTAATTCATACAGCCCATTATACACAGCATGGCCTAAAAACCATATCTAGCAACAAGTTTGTACAGTCAATATATAAAATTACATGCCACAGCATTTCAATCCAATAAAAAGTGCCTTAAAAAATGCCTTAAATCCTGCTATAAAAGTGAACCTTTTGTAAAAGCCAGAATAAATCTGAACAACAATCCTGCAAATTAGTAGTATTTGTATGTGTCACATAAATTTTATAAAAAAATGTTTCCAAAATATATAATTTAAAATACTTTATTTAACATCAATTAGTGAAAGAAGTGATGCCCATTCTTCCTAGCAAGAGGCCAATGTTTAATCGCTCGACAGCTCAGATCTTGGAGTGAAAGTTGAATTTGCCAAGGGAAGAAAACCAGAGTACCCAGAGAGAAAGACTTGATGTCAGATTGAGATTGACAAACCTCATCCAAATTGCAAAGCCCAGGACTAGACTCTGGTTCATAGAAATCAGAGGCGAGACTAATGACTACTATGACAACCTGATTCCTCAACAGTATATGTTGTTGTCAGTTTGAAATTATGTTACAATATCTTACTTATGCCACAGAGAATAACAAATATGTCCTCTTTTCGTTTACATTTTTCAAGTGGTGTTCATTATATAGGTTAACTCCCAAACTATGTATTAGAAATTTGGGGCCCAATTCTTGGCTTACACAGCAGGATTTACCAATGGTGAAAGTAAACTATGGACATATTTATAAAATAGAAAAATTCAACGAATGTCAACTACACTCCAAAAATTCAGTTTCAAAGCTAAAAACTCCAGAAAATCTAAAACCAAGAAATTACGTACTTCACTAGAAATTACAAATTAGGTTCAACAATTAGAAAGTAAGTTCGTGACTCATTTCTCAAAATTCAGTTTATTTCATCAAGAGTGATTTTTCAGAAAAGGAAATTTAAAGAAAACTTTTAACTATGTGAGGAACAATGACAAGTATCGAAACCATTTAATCAAGTCAGTAAACTTGTGACCTGTGTAAAATTAAATACCATGCGATAGTGACAAACTGAACAAAAAGTAAACAAATTGAACATCGAATTAAACTGAAAAATCAAAACTCTCTGTCTCAAGCTATACCCAAAAATGTTTTGAGTGTATGGCATCTTTATACTGATAGATTCATCCAAGAAAAATTTGTCTTTACTAATAAAAATATAAGAAAATTCCGTAGCTGGCTGCACGGTCGTTCTGGAAACGCTAGCAGGCAGCCACGAAGAAAGAAACAATTCAATCGTATAAATAAATATATGCACGGTATAACTACTTTGACTATTTGACTAAAACTGTAATCTAACGAAGCATTATAATTTATATAAGTATAGGGTAGCCTAAAAATGTGCTTGCTCGAATCTTAAATTTTTTAAAAGCTTCTTGAAGTTTCTGTGTGAATGTTGTTTAGATGAAATTGACGAACCGAAATTGACACACGAAAGGATAAAGCGTGACTGCTTCCAAAGCATAAACAAGAATATTTGCAAAGCTTAAAACTTGCCACTCGATAAGTCCAACAACAAAAACATAACTGATATGATGAGCCAAAAAATAAATTCCACAATATAGACGAGTTGGCAATGAAAGAGACGTGTGCAACGCAAAGAGGTTTACACTATTAAAACGTTACTCTTTTCATTATCGATACTCAAAAGAATCGCCTCTTAAAAAAATCTTAAAGTCATAAAAAGTACAAAAGCATCAACTAGCTAGTAAAAGCACGCCATGGTCTATATATCATTTAAAATTTGAGTGAGTTAAGCTAAGTAAACTCAAATTTGAAGCTTTATGAATGGCACAAGCAAATGAAAAAAAGTGCTAGGTATTAATGTAAAATGTCTATGCAAACGAAGTCCTTATAGTCTTACCTCAATCCGATCACGAATTTTTTTTTTCGAATGTCCCTTCGGCCCCTATGAAAGTCAAGAAAAAGGTGATAAGACGAAACTGTTGCGACACAAAATTTCTGTGGATAGTGTGACGTTATTGCACTGTAGTGTTGACCCATAACAAGCACGAATACCGATAAATTCAATGCAATGAGAAGGTGTTATACTAACGTATTTTTCTTCAAACTTCTTCGCAAGCTGTTTTAATTGCTGATCTTCATAATCATCGTCCCAAGGGCCTTTTTCAAGGGGAATCTTTTCGCCCTGTAATGAATTTTATAAATCAACAAACACAAATCGACAGATTTGGAGTTGTGAAACGTCCTAAATCTAAACACAGAACCTGATTTAAATACGGATTAAAAAAAAACCGTTTAATAAGGTAAGGTTCTATATATAAAGAGGGTTTCTTACCTTAGCTGTCCTGGTCAGTTCTGTGAAAGAAAATTCTGGGTTTTTATCGTCCGTACTCTCGGTTAAAGTAAGCGTAAATCGTAGGGTTGGCTTTTTTTCCGGTGATTTCTGTGATGTCTTATCAACATTGGCAGGAAAACTTTTACCTGTTTCCATTTCCCATTAAGAAGGAGAATTAAAGGGGAACAAAATGGTACCGTAGTACACGACCCCCTTTGTTAAATCCAATTCACGCTAACCCTAGTCATCTTGAACTTGCCCGCTTCGCGCTCTAAGTCAACACTTTTATCATCTGCGCATGCTCAGATACTAACTGAGCATGCGCAGTGTTGTTCCTAGCTCCAAAACTCCTACGAAAGTACGCTTTCTGTGGAAATTTTGTGCACTAACAACAAATCGAAGAATCTTCCGAACTTCAAATCTGTCCTTCAAATAAGGTTAAATCACAAAGAATGAGTTGAAAAATTACCTAATCTTGAAAATATTTGGAAAAAATATCCCACTATATTTTTTATTTTCCAATTTTTGAATGCCTCTCATTGTTAAAATTTCAATATTTCAATGATTCTTGCTTTCAAAATGGCGAAAACGCTAAAATGCATCTTAGAACGCACCGCGAGTTGATCCGCCCCGCCCGGACATAAAAAACGCACATGTTTGCACGGAATTACAAGCACTAACTGCATTATGCAAAACCCCTATTGTTTTCTATGATCAATTTTTCAGCACTACATGTACCCGATACGCGCTAGGACTCTGGTAAAAAAGGGCTTTTGTTGAGCTATCGTGATCGAAAATGACAGATGCAAAACCAACTGAAGTCGTAATTGGTTGCGTTGTTCGATCGTGCTGGTTGCCAACTTCCTTTTTTTAAATTCTCGGCTCAGTCTCCAACTCGGTTAGGAGTTTTCACTGAGGCAATTTCCGGTTGCCAAGTTATTTGTTTTGCAGAGGTCTAAGCGTTTTCAATTCATTCGAAAGAAAACCTTTTTTAATGATTTTAGTTAATCTTTTTACATGAAAAATATTTACAATATTATAAGTATAGTAAACAAAAACAAAAAAAAAATGAAAAATAGCCTCTTGTTCTAAAACCAGCTTAAGTCGAATGCGATGGCATGCTTTTTAAAACACAGTCACAGAGCAAAGGTTTTAAAATACTCTTGTTTTATCTTAAAATTTCAAGCTCGAGAGAATAAATTTCTGAATAGAAGATAACTCACCGGTTGAAGTACCTGTTTCTGAGACAAAGACACAAAAAGGTACAAAGAAACAAGTTTAGGAGTGACTGACATTTGATAAACCAACTATTCATAGTTGTTAAGCTTTCTTTTTCCACTGCTCCACGAAAAGAATTAACGGGTGATTTAATTTGAATTTCTATTTGTTTTAACCAGATCTTTTCGAGGAAAATAAACGTTCAGAGTTCAGTAGATTGAAGAGTTATGTAAAATATAAAACCAGGATGAAAGACGAAGCAATGAACTTGTAAATATGCCAGACTTTAAAGAATGTTAACGGAAGTCGAAAGAGGGCAATCCGATAAAAATTAATGAATGAAAACCTCTCAATAATTTTGCAGAAATGCTAAACTAGAGTTAGGAGAATAGCCTTTGTTTTCTTTTTAGAATAAATTTCCTGTACTCCTGTATTCCTTGTGGCATCAAGTTAGTGTGTAGAAATCGTTTTTGACTTAGCCATTATTTATTACATTATCTCTTGCTAAACTACGTTACGTAAATCAAGATTTGAACAGTTTTTTCTCACAGGCGTTCACAAAATATATTCCCAGTAGACAGAAAGTTTTGTAACAAAGAACAACACACAACTGTTTATTATTTATTTTCTTTGTTTTACTGCAATATCGCCTTTCAGACTATTCGCTTCAATATCAACAAATAGGTTTATCAAAGGTTCTGAAAATATCACTCAACAACTTGTTCTACCGCTCTTAGAATTTGTTTACATTGGTAATATTCTTCTAACATAAACTAGGCCTAGTTAAAACGTCGAAAATATATCAAATGAAAATTTAAAAGTCATGTTATAATTTGTCTATCCCGTGTCCTATTCAGACAACGAATTTGATGCCACCGCTTAGGTGGAAGTGAAACGAGATATTGTAATTGCCAACAAGCCAGGCGAGCAAAGACGCGAGCCCGCCGATGCGGCAGCATCATAGAGCCGATGCACGTGTAGAATACATTATACAGGGAGAAAAAATATCAATCTGAATGTAAGGTAATTAATGTAATAATAGATTTTGTGTGAGCCAATCAAAAATCCTGATCTGTGTCGGAAAATGTAACAATAGATTAGTTTTGTTGCTGCATAGAATTAATTATTTTTTAAAAAATTAAATGAAGCTAATTACAAAAATTAAAAAAACTCTATTTTTAAAAAGAGAAAGCAATCGTGTAAACACGGAAATGTTTCTACTTTCGTTTACTGAGTACCGTTTCACGTATATCAACCTTACAGTTACACTTTATATATTATAAAAATCATTTCTTGAAGTTGTTTTTCAATTTGTTATAAATACAATACAAATTATTTCAAAGTATATCTGGGTGTGAACATCTTAAAAATTTATTTTTTTACAAAAAAAGCTTTGCAGACAAGACCAAAGGAGCAATGTATTTTCTAAAAAAAAATAATTGTTTACACTCATTTGTAGGAATTACTTTATCAGTGTAAACGTTTATTCAGTGGCTCAAGCCAGAATATTTGTTATCTTATCTTGCTTGCTTAAGCAACAATATACAGTAACAAAGAAAA
>JAOTRI020090341.1:0-15797 GCA_028564885.2 Zoanthus sanctaehelenae
GGCCGAATCCAGACCCCAGGTGGGAAGGGCGTAACTTTGTGGCATGGTATAAAGACAGTGGGCTTAACACCCTCTTTGACTTTGCTACGGAGGTCATCACCGCAAACACTACGATCTATGGCAAGTGGGAGTTAAAGACCTACACGGTGAGTTTTGCTACTAACCAGGGAGGCACGGTGGCAGTTTGGGCGGGGCAGTCTCAGACTGTGAAACATGGCAGCAAGGCGGTGAGGCCGAATCCAGACCCCAGGTGGGAAGGGCGTAACTTTGTGGCATGGTATAAAGACAGTGGGCTTAACACCCTCTTTAACTTTGCTACGGAGGTCATCACCGCAAACACTACGATCTATGCCAAGTGGAAGCTGCAGCTGGACTTCAACACCTTAAGCGCTGCTGGCAACAATGTCCCTTATGGTCTTTGGTCGGATGGGGTTACTATGTGGGTTTCTGATGGGGGTAATGATAAACTCTATGCGTATGACCTGGCGAGCAAAGCGCGCAAGTCCGCTCAAGATTTTAACACCTTAAGCGCCGCTGATAACAATGCTCCGGAGGGCATTTGGTCGGATGGGGATACTATGTGGGTGGCTGATTATGCTGATGGCAAAATCTATGCGTATGACCTGGCGAGCAAAGCGCGCAAGTCCGCTCAAGATTTTAATACCTTGGACGCGGCGGACAACGATAAACCGGTTGGTCTTTGGTCGGATGGGGATACTATGTGGGTTGGTGATTATGCTGATGATAAAATCTATGCGTATAAGATGAGCGACAAAACACGCGACAGCAGTAAAGACTTTAACACCTTGAGTGGTGCGGGAAATCGTGCTCCTTATGGTCTTTGGTCGGATGGGGGTACTATGTGGGTGGCTGATGCGGATGATGATAAAATCTATGCGTATGACCTGGTGAGCAAAGCGCGCAAGTCCGCTCAAGATTTTAACACCTTAAGCGACGCTGATAACAATTTCCCTACCGGTCTTTGGTCGGATGGGGTTACTATGTGGGTGGCTGATGCGGATGATGATAAACTCTATGCGTATCATCTGGTGAACAAAGCCTACACGCCTCTGGCCACTCTGGACGGCAAGTACACAGTGAGCTTTAACACTGGAAGTGGCGGGAGTGCGGTGAGCAGTCAGCGAGTGGCGGGCGGAAGCAGCGCCACCAAGCCCAGCGACCCCACTCGCACGGGCTACAAATTTGGCGGCTGGTATACCGAAGCGGCTTTTAACAACGCCTTTAACTTCAGCACGGCGATTACCCGCAACCGCACGATCTATGCCAAGTGGAGCAAGAAAACTTACACCGTATTCTTCAATCACAACCATAGCCCCTTCCAACAAACCATCCAGCGCATAAAATACGGCAGTAGGGCCACCCAGTTCAAAATCAGCCGCAGTGGCTACGCCTTCGCCGGCTGGTACACCGAGCGGGCTTTTAACAACGCCTTCAATTTCAACACCGCCATTACCTATAACAGATCCCTTTATGCCAAGTGGAACCTCGCTGGAGACTTCAACACCTTAAAAGCTGCTGACAACAAGGCTCCCCGGGGCATTTGGTCTGACGGCACTACCATGTGGGTGTCGGATAAGCACGATAAAAAAATCTATGCGTATAACCTGAGCAGCAAAGCGCGCGACTCGGGTAAAGACTTCCCCTCCTCTGCATTATTATCATCCCGCACCTTTCTTGACAACTCCTCCCCCACCTACATCTGGTCTGACAACACCGACATGTGGGTGGTGGATAGTTTTGATAGACGAATCTATTCGTATGACTTGAAAAAAAAACAAGCCAGTGATATAGACGCAATACACAACACCTTAAAAGCTGCTCGAATGGCGGGGAGGGCTACTCCTGGCTCGGATATAGACGCAATACTCAACACCTTAAAAGCTGCTGGCAACAATTCCCCCACTGGCATCTGGTCTGACGGCACTACCATGTGGGTGGCGGATCAGGGTGATGACAAAATCTATGCGTATGATTCGTATGACATGACGAGCAAAGCGCGCAAGTCCGCTCAAGATTTTAACACCTTAAAAGCTGCTGGCAACAATTCCCCCACTGGCATCTGGTCTGACGGCAAAACCATGTGGGTGGCGGATATGATGAGTGAAAAAATCTACGCTTATGACCTGGCGAGCAAAGCGCGCAAGTCCGCTCAAGATTTTAACACCTTAAAAGCTGCTGGCAACAATTCCCCCCGGGGCATCTGGTCTGACGGCAAAACCATGTGGGTGGTGGATATTATAGATAAAAAAATCTACGCTTACAGCCTGAAGACTAAGGTCTATTCGCCTTAGTGGCCGCACCATCGTTTCGCAGTAGGCGGTGGGGGGCTTTTTTGGGGGGGGGTGATTAACCCCCCGGTAGGGACCGGTCTCTACGGTTGGTGGGGTGTGGGTGGTGTGGCTTCTGATTATTCTTAATTTAATAGCCCACTCTATAATCCTTCCCTTCCGGATCTGTTCCGTATGGATAGACAACTCTCCTTGCCCCTTTATCATCCATTGTTTCTCTTTGTATGTTGCCACTAAACAATGGGTGGAGACAAAGCTCATTATAATGAGCTGGTTTTAGCTGGTCAGGCATTGTATATTCAAAAACTCCTTGAATGTATCTGTCAGTTTCTTCTCTTACAGCTCCTAAGCAACCTATTTCGATGAGCATTCCCTTAAAATCCTCAAAAACAATGGAAGGTCTGTTTCTAATGTTCTCAAAAATTTTATTCTGCGTTGCAAAAAGTTCTTTGCTCACAACATCTAAGTCATCCGATTCAATATCACCTGCATTTACTGGACCTAAGGGATTTGCATTATTTAGATACTTTTTAATAATTTTATTCTTATCATCTCTACTAAGATTATTCATAAATCCTCCTGATTGTATTTTAATTTGTGCTTAAAGGTAAATTTTACCACCATTCTACCATCCCCCCAAAAAAAGGGTAGTTTTTTTTCACCGCCGGCGCCGGCTGGGAGGCTGTGGCAGAGGCTTAAAAAGAAAGGTAGTATTTTCTTCTAAAAGTGCTTAACGACACTCTAACCCCTCAAAAAATGGCATGCGAAAAGTACCCTAAGTCTATGGTTTCTTTCTCAACCTTCTGAATGGAAAAAAGCCCATCTTTATACAAAAGAGCGCCCGTTCGCCTGGCGTCGTCCTTAGTGTCGTAGTACTCCACAATTTCTCTGTTCTTCATCAGGGCATACTTGCCAATAAAATTGTCGTACTCGCCCCTTTTTAAGCCGCTAAAAAAGTACTTGGCGTTTTCTTCCACTTCTGTTTGTTTTTCTTTTTTTTTTATCGCTCATATTGTTCTCTCCCTTAAAAGCATCGTACCCCATTATATAACAATCCTCAAAATCGTAATAAAAAAAACTGTTCTCCCGCTCGGCAGTAAGAATATCCCCCCAAAAAAATCAAAGTAAGCTCCCCCAGGCGGATCTGATAGTACAATAGGCCAATCGCTCTGCTCTTAACTCGCGGTGCGTCCCAAAAAAACCCCAGCAAATCTCATGCACCCCCTACTCAAACCCCCTACCCCTAAGAAAAATTTTTCAGAGCGCCCCTTCGACTTCCTGGTAGTGGGCCGCCTCGGTCTCGATTTCTACGCCACCGAAAAAAATGTTCCCCTGGAGTCCGCCCGCGATTTTCGCCTTTCCTTGGGCGGCTCGCCCGGTAATCTCGCAGTGGGCTTGGCGCGCTTAGGCAGCCGAGTCGCCTGTTTTTCTAAGGTGGCGGCCGACCCCTTCGGCGTCTACTTAAAAACGCGCTTAGCACAGGAAGGGGTGGACACCCGCGCCGTCCATTTTGATGACAGCGGCACTAAAACCAGCCTGGCCTTCTGCGAGCTCACTGGAGAAGAGTCGCGCACCGTTTTCTACCGCAATCGCCCCGCAGACCTAAACCTAACCCTAGAAGATTTTAACGCCGCCTGCTTGTCAGAGGTGAAGGTGGTGGTGGTCTCTGGTAATAATTTTTCTAAAAGCCCTTCGCGCGAAACTATGTTCTACTTGCTGCAGCAAGTCAAGCAGCACGGCTGCCTCACTTTCATAGACCTGGACTACCGGCCGGTCAGCTGGGAAAGCGCCCGCCAGGCCTCGGTGTGGTACCAATTAGCGGTGCGCCAGCTGGAGGTGGTGGTGGGCACTCGAGAGGAGTTCAATGTGTTAGAAGGCAGCCTAACCACCCACCGAGAAGCGCCACCCAGTGATGAGGCGTCCGCCAAGGCGCTCTTCAAACACGGCGCCCAATTAGTGGTGATAAAACACGGCAAGCACGGTTCAAAGGCCTATCCCGCCGCCGGCGAGCCTTGCTCCGCCAAAGCCTTTCGCGTTAAAGCGCTTAAACCGATGGGCGCCGGTGATGCCTACGCTGCCACGTTTTTTCACGGCTTGGTGGCACCGCAGAGCAACCGCGACCTGCCCACTATTTTACAACGCGCCTCCGCCGCCGCGGCCTTGGTAGTGGGGAGGGCAGATTGCTCTCGGGCGATGCCCACCTCCGAAGAGTTAGACTTTTTTCTTGCCTCGCAAAAAACTTAAATTGGCTGAACTGATTTTTATGCCAAAACTTTTACAGTATGATAGGATGAGATTACGCTATGAAAACTTCTAAGAAAGCGACTAAAAAAGCATTGTTTAAAGGCCTTGTTAGATATGAAGGATTTGCCTTGGCTAAAACTCCGGAAGCGATTAAAATAAAAGCATTGTATAAGGATCTTTTAGAGCGCATCATCAAGGCCATCATTCCGAAAACGACTAAAAAAGCATTGTCTAAGAGAGCCATCTTTAAAGCAGAGCTGCAGTATTTTGAAAAGGAATACGAGCTTTTACTGGAAAAATACCGCAACCAATGGGTGGCGATAAAGGGCAACCGCCTTATCGTGGTGGATAAAGACAAAAGCAGAGCGTTGGCTAAAGCTCGCCAACAACATGCAATGGGAACTTTTCTCCTCAGACAAGTTTTGCCAAAAGAAGCCGCAGTGCCTAAGTTTTATTCCTGGAGAGTGGGGTGACCGCGCTTACGAAGTCACCTTTTTTTGCATACCATCATAAGGGCCGAAAGATGAGAGCGGTGTTTATGCATTACCCCTCGAATAGCCATCACTCTTTTTCTGGCTCTTCTGTTCAGCAGCACCTTCAACTGAAATTGCATAAAGCTCAGCACCCCTTCTTCTTGAATTATTTTACGCCTGTTAAATAATCCTAATTTTTCTATCTTCCGGTGTTCTACCTTAAAGCCCGCTTTCTTAAAGAGCTCTTCCCATCCCATACTCGTTAAGGGCTGCGCATTCACTTTTATCTGGTGCGACAGCTCCTTTCTAATTTCTTTTTGCTTTTCGAGCTGCAAGTCGTCAGGCACCAAACATAATTCGTGCATTCCATAGCGACCGCCTTTTTTCAGCAAATTCCAAATGGTGTGAATGAGTTCCTCTTTCTTCCTGTCTCCTCTTAGGGTTAAAAAGGCTTCGCCATAAACAACAGAATATTTTCTACCCTTCAGCTCCTGCTTCAAATTTTTATTCTCTATCACCTCGAGCTTGGTTTCACCTCCAGTCTCTAAGCGGCCGTTTTTTAGTAATTCACCTTTCAGTCTCTCTACCGCTTCTTTGTCTTTTTCCAGGGCGGTATAGTGGCGGGGCGCTTGCTTCAACACCTCCCTAGCCGTTACTCCATACCCAGCTCCCCATTCTAAGACCTTATCTTCTTTTTGGATGTTAAGGCTGTCTAACATGGTCTTCGTCAGCTCTAATCCCCCAGGCCTTAACACTCGCTTTCCTAACTTCCCCAATACTGCATAGCCCGGTAGCTGCTCCCAGTTTTCTTCACTCAAGGTACTCATTTTTTACTCTCTTTTTTTATAGTCTAAAAGGGTTTCAAGACTATAATAAAGCTAAAAGCTAACTCTGTCAAGGTGAGTGCTGCGCTATTAACGAATGGAGACTAAAAAACTACGCTTTAAATCGTTGAGGTGAAACTAAATTTGTTTGTCCTCCAAATAAAAGTCATCTAAGCGTATAATAAACAAAATACCACTTAACTAATAATAAGAATTTGTAGGAAAAATTTTAATATGGCTAAAAATCACCTTCCACTGCACAACAACCATAACCGACCGCTGGTGGGCGAAAACGATGCGCGCCTGCCGCTTTCTTACTTTAACCACCTCCACCTAAAACAAGGCGAAACGCATACTTACGCGCTGGCGGCCTATGAATCTGTGGTGGTGTTAGTGAGTGGCACCGCAGAGCTTGAAGTGGCAGGAGAACGCTTTGCCAAGGTGGGCGGACGTAGCAATGTGTTTGCCGGCAAGGCAGACTCGGTCTACATCCCCTTAGGTGCCGAAGCAAAAATCACCGCTTCCAGTGCGGCGGTGGAGGCGTTTGTGGCTGGAGGAAAGTACGAACAAGCCACCCGTCCCTTTCGCATTAGGCCGGAAGAAATTGAAGAAATTCGCTATGGCAGCGACGACACCAAAACGCACCGCCGCATCAACCACATCTTGGGGAAAAACGCCGCTGGAAAAGCGGGCCGCCTGCTGGTAAGCGAGCTGTTCACCGTCGGCAAGGGCGGCTGGTCTGGCTTCCCGCCCCACAAACACGACACCGACCGCAAGAACGCCCAAGGCGAGGTGATAGAAACCGCCTTCGAGGAAATTTATCAGTTTCGCTTTAATCCGCCCTCGGGCTTTGCGGCCCAGTTTCTCTACGCCGAAAACGACTGCGGTCCGGTCTACCATGTGAAAGACAAAAGCACCTTTTTAATCGACCAAGGCTACCACCCAGTGGTGGTGGCGCCCGGCTACGAAATGTACTACTTTACGATGATAGTGGGAAAAACCTCTCGCTCTTTGGTGCAGTATTTTCACCCGCAGCAGGCCGACCAGGTGAACACCATTCCGGGCATTAAAGACATGATCGGCGGCTTTAAATAACGCCCTTCGGTCTAAAAATAATGCCCTCCGGTCTTAGGGCTGCGATGCGCTTTTTGAAACGCCACTACCTCCGGCTGAGACAGCGGTTGGAAGCTTTTTCTCTGACTGCGCCGCAGCGGGTTTATCTATTTTTTGCGTTGGGGTTAGGGGGAGTGATAGTGGTCTTGGCGCTGCTGTTGCCGCACTTAGCCGCACTTAGGCCCACTAAGACACCGAGCGAAGCCGCGCCGCCGGTGAGGGCGGAAGCACTGAAGCCCATTCCGCCGGACGAGTATTATTTTTTTCCGGAGAGCTTGGTGGAGCAGGGGGAGGATCCGTTGCTGCTGCCGCAAAGCCCGGCGCACCGGTTTGAAGACCAGGAAACGCTAAAGGGGCTGTTCCTTAACGAAGCAGAGCTGGAAACCTTAGAGAAAGTGATACAGGAAGAAATAGAAAAAGAGTTCTACCGGTAGGCGGCTTGGGTTGGGGGTTAAAGATGTTTTTTAAAAAACTTTTTTATGAAAAAAGTTTTATTTTTAATCATTACAAAATAGTTCTCTTCCATTAGTTCCACATCTAAAACCTAATTTTTCTTCTTTATTTTTATCACTTGTTATTTTTGAAATTTGACTTTGATTAAAAACTTCTTCTCCTATTCTATTTTCTAAACTTATTGTTTCACCATTTTTTATTTTATTAAGATTTATGTCTCCAATTCCATAAGTATTTTTTCCTACTTCTTTTAATTTTATTATTTCTTCTTTTGTTCCTTGTTTATATAAATTTAAATCTGTTAATGGCACACTCGTTTTTAATTGTAATTGTTGGTTTGTAATTCCCTCTTGGTTTCTTAAATAATAATTTTTTGGGTGTGCTATTCCAGTTTCATCAACTACAACTTTTATTCCTTGTAAAACTGCGGGTTTTGTGATTGCCGGTTTTTCTCCACCGCCGGCCGGAAAGCTCAGCGGAGCACTCACCGAGCTGGCCGCTTTTTCAAAGCAGCCGCTAAGGCCCAGCGCCGCTACCGCTAATAGCGTTAAAAACCGCCGTTCCACTCTTAACCCCCTTTCACCGGCAGCTTTTCTAAGGCCCCCACCAGCACCAGCTTATCTTTTTTAAGGTCTAGCTGAACGCAATCCCCCTCTTTAACGGTCTGCTTGAGCAACGCTTCCACCAGTAGGTCCTCCACCTCGCGCTGCAGCAGTCGCTTTAAGGGGCGGGCCCCATACTGCTTGCTGTAACCTTTCTCCGCCAAATGATCCAGCGCCGCAGGAGAAAGAGATAAGGTAATTTTTTTCTCCTGTAGACCGGTCTGCAGCTCTGCCAAGAACAGCAAGAGAATTTTATGCACCGACTTTTTGTCTAACCCCCTAAACACCACCACCTCGTCTAAGCGGTTAATAAACTCCGGAGAGAAATGACGCTTAAACTCGGCCAAGGCAACACTTTTAAGCTGCTCGTAGTCAGCCGCTTCTGCTTGCTTTTGAAACCCAAAGGGGCTGCTGTTAACCAGCTCTTTGCTGCCTAAGTTGCTGGTTAAAATGAGGATGGTGTTAGAAAAATCTACTACATGCCCCAAGTTATCGCTAAGCGCTCCGTCTTCCAACACCTGCAGCAAGAGGTTAAACACATCCGGATGCGCCTTCTCAATTTCGTCAAAGAGGATGACGGAATAAGGCTTTTGGCGCACATAATCGGTCAGCTGCCCTCCTTCGCTGTACCCCACATAGCCCGGCGGCGCCCCCACCAAGCGAGAGACGGTGTGCTTTTCCATAAACTCAGACATATCTAACTTGTAAAGCGCCTCCTTAGAGCCAAAAACAAACTCGGCAAAGCGCTTCGCCAGTTCCGATTTTCCCACTCCGGTAGGCCCCAAGAAAACGAATGACCCCTGCGGGCGCTTAGACATTTTAACCCCAATGCGAGAACGGCGATAAGCCCGCGCCAAAGTAGAGATGGCAATCTTTTGCCCGATCACCGTGCCGTTAAGCACCTTTTCTATTTTCAACAGCCGTTTAGCTTCTCCCTTCTCTAATTTGTTCACCGGAATAGCAGTAATGTTTTCCACCTCCCGGGCCACATCGTCTACACTAATTTTAACGCGGTTATTGTTGCTGCTTCTTTTCTCGCGCTTCCACTTCCGCAGCGCTTCTTGTAGCGCCTCTTCTTGTTTTTTAGCGCGATCTCTGAGCTGAGCCGCCTTCGCATAGTTTTCATGGCTAATAACCCGCTTTTTTTCTTCATTCAGCTGCTTTAGCTCCAGTTCGATCTTCTTAACCCCCTCTGGAAAATTAGAGCTTAAAATACGCGCCTTAGCACCGGCTTCATCAATCAAATCGATCGCAGAATCTGGCAGGTAGCGGCCACTCAAATAACGCTTGGCGTATCTAACCGCCACTCTTAAGGTCTCTTTGGAATAAGACACATTATGAAAATTTTCGTATTTGCTTCGTAGTCCCTCTAAAATTTCTAAGGCGCTCTGCTCGCCAGGCTCCTCGATGATGAGCTTTTGAAAACGACGCGCCAGCGCGGTGTCGCGTTCAATGTGCCGTTTGTATTCGTTAAGAGTAGTGGCGCCAATGCACTGCAGCTCGCCGCGGCTTAAAGAGGGCTTCAAAATGTTAGCAGCCTCCATACTACCTTCTGCACCGCCAGTGCCAATTAGGGTGTGAATTTCGTCTATAAAAAGGATGATGTTGCCCGAGCGGCGCACTTCGTTCATAATGCTCTTAATGCGTTCTTCAAATTCACCGCGGTATTTAGTACCGGCAATACAAGCGGCTAAATCCAAACACAAAACGCGTTTGTTGAAAAGTAAATCGGGAATATTTTTATTTACAATCGCTGATGCTAATCCCTCTACAATAGCAGATTTTCCCACTCCCGGTTCGCCAATGAGAATGGGATTATTTTTATTGCGGCGGCACAGCACTTGGATCACCCGCTCGATCTCTTTTTCTCGCCCAATAACCGGATCTAATTTTTGCTGCAGCGCTAAGCGAGTGAGGTCAACAGAAAATTTATCGATGGTAGTGGTTTCAGAATTGCCGCTCTTGCCGCTTTTAGAAGAGCCTTCGCGACGATTTTCTCTACCGCCCGTTTCATTACCGTTTTTCTTAAAACCAAAGGCGTCTTCGACAATTTTTCTAAGCTGGTCTTGAGTAACATCTTGTGCCGCAAGCATTTCATACACTAATCCACTTCCCTCCTTAAACATGCCCAGTAAAAGATGTTCGGGGCCCACCGAAGTCTTCCCTAGGGCATTGGCCTCTTCTGCACTTAGCTCCACCACTCTCTCAAACCGCTCTGAGCGCGGCACTTCTCCAATTTCAGGGACCGAATTGCCAGTTTTGATGCGGTTTTCAATTTCGTTTACAGTACGTTTTAAGTCCACCTTTAAATCTCTTAACATCTGCACCGCTAAGCTGATGTTTTTGGTGCTCTCTTTCACCAGACCTAAAAAAATATGCTCTGGCTCCACTTTCTCACTGCCAGTAGCTTTAGCTTGCTGCTGAGCATAATCCATCAAAACGCGTCTCGCTCCATAACTAAGTTCTAAGTCGTTATTTTTCATCTTTAAAAACTCCTCTTTTTTCCAGACAGATGGTTTGTTATTGCTTACTTTTTACATTGGTAATAAAAAGCACACCTACTAACATATTATACGCTAAAAAACAAAAATTCACAAGTCTAAACGCAAAGCGCTTAAAATAAGGCAAGGCTCGCTTTATTTTTTCTTCATTTTTAAGAGCAAGCTTTTAAGCTTATCACTTGCTTTTAATGAAAAAAAATAATATAATAGTAGTGAAGCCATGGCGAAAGAAGGTTTAACTTTTTTAGCCGCTACTAAACTCGATTAATAACAGCAAGGCCTTGTAAGTTAAAATCAAAGCTACAGCTAAACACAATGCGAAGGTACTTATTATGAAATTTCTAAAGTTTTTTCTAATTTCTTCTTTTTTTCTTGCTTTTCTCTCACTCTCTCTTTTTATTCTGCTTAGTTTTCAAGAAAAAAAGCGTGAAGCAGCCTTCGTAGGGTTTAAGGCACAGAATGAATTTAAAGAACAAAAAGCAGAACGGTTCAACAAAGAAAACATTGCTAACATTTTAAGTGTTAATAAAGAAGCACTTGCGCTACAAAGAGCGTATAACAACGTAGCAAAATTAGTGATGCCGAGCGTAGTGAGCATTCAGGTAACCACTAGAAGAGCGGTAAGAAACCAGCGGTTTCCCGGACCGGGGTTTTTTGGCAATGAAGATTTTTTTCGAGAATTTTTTGGAGTTCCCACTCCGCGCCCAGAACGAGAACAAAGAAAATTTGAAGAAGCAAGCGCCTTTGGTTCTGGTTTTGTGATTACTGAAGATGGCTACTTGCTTTCCAACCATCATGTGGTGGCAGACGCCACAAAAATAGTGATTATCTTCAAGGATGAAAAAGAGGAATACGAAGCAGCTTTGATTGGTAGCGACAAAGATAGTGATGTAGCGCTTTTGAAAATACAGAGTAAGAAAAAGTTTCCTTTTGTTCGCCTGGGTAATTCAGAAGCGGCGCAAATTGGAAACTTAGTGGTGGCGATTGGCAATCCCTTTGGACTTTCACACACTTTCACTACCGGCGTGATTTCCGCCTTAGGCAGAAGTGGGGTGGGCATTAATAAATATGAGAATTTCATTCAAACGGATGTTGCAATCAACTTTGGCAACTCTGGCGGACCGCTTTTAAACCTTAAGGGAGAAGTGATTGGAATCAATTCCAGTATTCTCTCTAAAAATGGCGGAGGGAACATAGGGATTGGGTTTGCTATTCCCATTAACATGGCAGAGCGAGTAGCAAACGACTTGCGGCGTGATGGGAAAGTTACTAGGGGCTGGATTGGTATTTACTTTAACGAGATTGATCAAGCCTTGGCAGAAGCAATGGGAATTCCAAAACAAGGCGTTGCCATTAGTCAGGTGATAAAAGATTCACCAGCAGAAAAAGCGGGTTTGAAAGCCGGCGATATTTTGGTGGAGTACAACAACAAGGAGCTTAAAGATGGCAGTATGTTAGTGAATGAAGTGGGCAGGATGAAAATAGGCGCCAAGGTGCCGGTGGTGTATTTGCGAGATGGAAAACGCAGAAGCACTGTAATAGAAATTACGAGACAAAGAGCTTTAGAAAAACCAACCACAGCCGCTCCTTCTAGCCAGTCCACCGAACCGGAGGATTTAAAAGCAGTTGAAAAGCAGTATGGGGTAGTGGTAGAGCAGATGAGTAAAGCACTTGCGAAACAATATGGCGAGAAACAGGCTTTTGGGGTGGTGGTAAAAAATTTACTTCCTAACTCACCGTTTTACAATAAGGGAATTCAAAAAGGCGATGTGATTGAAAAAGTGAATCGAAAGCGGGTGTCATCACCTCAGCGCTTCTGGCAGGAAATGGGGAAGATTCAAACCGGTAGAAAGATTTTTTTCCAAGTACGACGTGAGAGTAGCGTTTATTTCTTAGTAATAGAGTTCTAAGGGACATAAAACAGATTAACTTTTCCTGATTTAAATCCGTCTTTTAGAAGAAGGGAAGCAGGTTTTTAATCAAGCCGCTGTCGAAAAAAGGCAAAGCGCTGCGGCTAAAAGCAAAGTCTTCCCTAAAGAAACTAAGGAAAGTTAGGGAACTCTACAAAAAAAAGACCGACGCCTTTTAATTTCATATGAAAAAAACCTTTTTTTTCTTAGTAGTCTTTTTTCTGCTGGTGCCAAGTGCTACTTTTGCCAATCAAATTGCCGAAATAAATTATCTACTCAAAAAAGCCCGTTCAGACCTTAGAGAAGCATTAGAAAAAGAAGAGCTGCCGAGAGAAATTTTTATCACAGGAATTTTCTTATATGGAGCTGGAGAGAAGGAGAAGCAAGCGGAACGTAAATTTTTTTTAGAAAGCATTGAGAAAATTTACTTTAAAGATTTTAATTTCCGTTTTCAAAAAATTCCTAAGCTGTTCCGCGTGAGAATGATAAAAAACCAGGAACTGAACAAAATGCAGATCTTCCGAGGGCCGCGAAGCAATAAAGAACTAACGGACTTAGTACGTAGTCAAAAAGCAGACCATTATGTAGAAATTTACCTTTTTATGTCTAGTAGACGCATTTCCTTAGCCATGTACGTGCACAGCGCTGAGAACAGCGATATGATTTGGCATGAAACCTGGTCTACTCGTCCACACTCAAAAACCTTAGTGTACCTCATTTCGCTTTTATACTCTCAGCCCTTTAAAGCCAACGAGCAAGCCCAGCTCTATTTTTCTAACTTTTTTGGGGGAGAGGCAATTAAAATAGGAGAATATGGCATTTTTGCAGACTTAGGCTTCGATGCCTCAAACCTACTAAAGCAAAGGCTGCCAGGAGAACCGCTGGGAGACATTAACCTCTACTTAGGGGTGGGACCTAGAATTGCTTTAAATGTCTTAGAAATGGCGAATGCAAACTATAATTTTGTGGAGTTTTATACCACCCTTCGAGTGGGGTATCTCATTAAGCTTTTAGTACTCACCACTAACAGTGCGCTACTGAGCGAGCTCTTCGTGCCGAAGTCTAAAATAGTAGTTGCGACCGGCTTCTCGGTGAACTTTAACGCTGGCTTCCTACTTTCTGCTGAATTTGATGCACTTCAGCTGGCCTTAACAGCAGGAATGGGGTTTCGCTTTTAAGAAGTCAAGTGCTTAAGCTAGCCAGCCGCCATCCCCTCCGCCCCTTACTTTCCTTCATCTTTTCCTAAGTATCCCTCTACTAAAGCTGCCTTAAAGGTGCCATATGGTAGAGAAGTGTGCATTAAGAGCGGCGCTTTATATTCGTCATCTGAGAGATAAATAAACATCTCTCCCTGTTTGGTAAAAAGCCCATCAAACTTCAAGCGGGGTTGAATCACTATCGTTTGTTTGTAGCCATAGTGCGTCTTTATTCTCTCTCTTCGCAAGACGCGCACCACCACTTCATATTGCTTGTCTCGGAAGAAAACCCGCATGCTGTAAGTTTTACCGATGTTAAGCGGAAGGGTACGAGAGTAGTAAAAAGACCCCACCACGCTGAGCCCGCCGCCAGGAAAATAAGTTACTTTTTTCTCCTGCTGGAACTTGCCTCTCTCACTAGTGCGCCGGAAGGTATAGAAATTGTTCTCTAAGTTAAAGTCTTGAATGCTGTAGCGGTAGCGTTTTCTCTCTAATTGGTTTATTTCATACTGCACAGTCTGCAAATTTTCTTTTAAGGATTTAGAAGTTAGCGCCATCCGTAACCGATAAATATTTTCTACCCATGGAGCGGTTCGAGCTTCTATTTTGAGGAGCACAGCGTCTGGCTGGTAGGAGGGATCGGCAAGGAGAGTGGAGTAACCAGCGGTAATTCCCCAAAAGGTGATTTTAAACTTAAAAACTTCTTTTTCTTTGAGGAAAAAAGGCGCTCGCTGCACTTTTCTTAAAGGAGTTACATTCAGCTTAGGCAGCTCCACTAATTCTACATTAGTGGCGGGGGTGAAATTTTCTGCTGGGAAGAGCTCCTGGGCGGAAAGCGGCCGAGAAAATAATAAAACCGCCAGGACGATAATTAGGCATTTTATCTTTTTAATAGAAAAAAAATAGAACAAAATAGAACCGAAGGGTTGTTTTAGAAGAAACATATAGCGCGCACTCACTTTATAAACTATAAAAATTAAGCTCAACTTTTTTTACTTAAAAGTTTAACGATAGGGCATAGCAATTGTAATATGGAGACAAATAAAAGTAAAAAGATTTTTTGCTGCAGGCCATAATGGTTTGAATTGGCAAAGTTAATTAAAAGAATATAACTGCATAAAACGATAAAGCGCTTGTTTTTTTAGTGTGAGGGGAGAGAAAACGAAGGGACTTTCAGAGCCGGGCGCTGGCTTTTTCAAGGCAAATTCAGCCGGAGCCACCTGCATAAGGGCCTGGTGAGTGTTAGGCACTGGAAGGAGTAGCAGCTGAAGGCCTAGCGGGCTGGCGGCTAGCTGCACCTTGGAGGGGTTAGTGAGCGAAAAAGAAAGCTGACTACGCAGAAAAAATTGCGACTGCTTTTGTGGCTTTAAAGCAGCAAGCGAATTAGAGAAAAGATACTGCTGCCCTTTAAGAGCAGAGTTATGCTTGGTGCGCGCGGGTAGGGTAAAAGAATAGAGCTGATTAGTTTCAAAAGCGGCGGTGCTTGAGGACTGAATTTTAAAAAAGGAAGAAATGGGTTGCTGCGCTGCGGGGTGGGGGGCAGTTTGCTGCACCTTAAAACAAAGAGGGAGGAAAAAAATAAAAGCCACCGACTCAGTCGCTTTTAGCGTGCCCTGCACTACAAATTGCCCTAACCAATTTAGAGTGTAGGTGAGGGTGCAGCGGAGCTGCATTTTGGCCTTGTCTTTAAGAAAAAATTGTTTTTCAAACCGGGCGCTGTGGCTTCCTTTGGTCTGTAAGAGAGAGACTTTCCAAGCAGAATTTTCTTCTGGCAGCAAGGTTTCTCCGGCCGCCCAGAGAAAAGGAGAGGAAGAAAAAAAAGGAGTTTTTAAGGCAGCAGGCGGTGCATGGTGGGCCGCAAAGGCTGCTGGGAAAAGCAATGTTGAAGGCTTCACCAGTAAATCCAAATCTCTGCACTTCAGCTCTGAGAAGAAAACACATCTGAATGCACTGAGCTGCAACAGGAAAGATTGCTGGATTGCTGCAGGTTCAGTTGTTTCCATCTCGACCTCTCCGGCACTCCATCACAAAACCAGACATACACAAGTGTCCAGTCTATGGAGTACCACAGTCTGAGCGCTTCACAGATTCCTTCAAGGCTTTGCCAGGGGTAACGGCCTACAAATAAGGGAAGAGAAAGGGGAAAGTTCATAGAGGTGATGCCTTTCCATC
>JAOTRI020090352.1:0-15792 GCA_028564885.2 Zoanthus sanctaehelenae
GTAATATCTGGAAAATGTAGATTGATACTTCATTTTTCAGACTGCACTCAGGATGGTATATAATTATAAAGATCTTCATGAACTGAAAAAATGTCATTGAGTTGCTACATATAAAATACCAGTTGCTACTATTGTGGCAGAAAATACTTGATATCGTTTTGTTTTTGCCGAGAGAGAATTTGGGGTTGGGTCCTGGAAAAATATATTTTCTACCCTGGAAAACTCCTGAAATTTTGTTATTGTGAGTCAGTGAGCACCATGATATAAATCTTGATCAGATCTTGAACTATACGAGATCATAATTTCATATGGACTGTTTCTTACTGCACTTCAATCATAAACTGTAACAAATGTGATGGAAAATGTTTGTAATCATTAATTTTTTTGTTGTCTAATCCTACCATGCTCAAGTAACTTCTTGTAAATATTACCATTAAAAATAGCCACTCATTCTTTTTCTTTTTTACTTTTCTTAATAAATTTATGTAATTATGTTTTTTGTGTGTTTTTATTGCCTTTGCCTCGAATAGTCGCTCAACTAATTGCAAAGAGCAAAAATTTTTGTAAATATTATTCTCAAATGTTAATAAAGATTGTTGTTGCTGTTGATTAACATACATCTTGCTGGTTCAGGTTAATAAAACAGCCATGCTATTGTTTGCACTAAAGTCATGCCAAACCTCTGCTTGGGTAGATTTTTAAGTTTTTATAGCAATGTATACACAAAGTTGTAGTTTTGCATTTTGTTTTTTACCAATTTCATTCCTAACAATTTTTAATGTACAGTAATCAGGGGTTACATTACGGGCCAGGCACCAGGAAAATTGTCTGGCTGCGAAGACAATTTGCTTGCCTGCTTTTAACATCTCAACCAAAAGAACAAAAAAGTTACTTTCCTATGTTTTCTTAATATGTTTTTTCCAAAGGTCCTTGCAAGCAGAAGCCTGCCTGTCAAATCCAGCTGCCCTCCTATACTCCAACTTTTAATGAAACCCCTGAGTAATACTCAAGGAAAACTACTTGTGA
Organism: Zoanthus sanctaehelenae; assembly: GCA_028564885.2. NCBI lineage: Eukaryota > Metazoa > Cnidaria > Anthozoa > Zoantharia > Zoanthidae > Zoanthus > Zoanthus sanctaehelenae. The sequence continues at coordinate 1,027 of JAOTRI020090352.1, forward strand.
AAATTTCGTTTTTCAATAATTGTATAAACCCTGTGAAGGATGCAAACTTACTTGTTCCTATTTTAATTGAGCCCTTGTGAACAAAACTGCTATAATTAAAATTACCAAATAAGTTAACTATCACAATTTTCAACCTAATATAATTATAGAAAGCTTGTCATGTGATATATAAGGAGAAAAAGTATTGTATTGTATTAAAACTTACACTAATTAGTTTCTTGTTTTTCACTAGGAACCTATCCTCATGTACATGCAGGAGGTGATTGTGCAATTTTAAGTTTTCAAGATTTTTTGTTAATACTGTTGGTTAAACCAAAGAAATGGAAACAAATTTACATGTTTGATGGCGTACTGTAGGCTACTTGAAACAGTAAATTAAATTATTATATTTTAGAAGGTGCTGCCTTTGCTCTAATATCAACAAATGGTTAAGACTTTTATAGCATTGTTTTTAATAAGAATGTTAAACTCTAGGACCCAGTTTCTCAACTCTACATATATGAACTTTGCACTTTTCAAAGACAGCAGGGTATTGATTTAGGTGTTGTGGTCTGTGTGCTTCATCAGTATTTACAGTACATATAATGCTTCATAGTGAGCTTTTGTAGAATGTTTTGTCAGAGTGCTCAACACTTGTGGAGTAGATCTATGTAAAGTAATTAAATTGAAGTTCCAGATTTTACATATGTTTTATTGTTTTATTGAATGTTATTTAAAGTACTGTTTTGTAAGGTGTTACTCTCACTCATCAGATGTTACAATTAATGACTGTTGGAGATTTTAATCTGGTAGTTTGAATATCTGGAAAAATACTTAAAAAGTGCCAGCCATACAATAGCAATTAATTACAGTTTTTAATTATCCATACTGTGTGTTGTACTTAAAGTCTGGAACAACAATTTAATTATTTCATGAATAATTTTATATAAATTATCTGAACAGCTTTTGTGGATTATCTAAACTCCTATTAAGTGCTGACTCTGTTTTTTCGTTTCAAAATTGAAAAGCCACTTTTAAGGAGTTGTCATTTTCAGGAATCAGTACATGTATTTTTACATATGTAAATAGGGTGTGCTTGGAGCTACTCATATTTTGTTCTAATTATTTTAGCATTTTCAGTCTCAGTATTAACTATTTTTTTCTTAAATAAGAAAGTGGTCTCTTCCAACTGCCTGTCAGTGAGTAAAAAGCCCCCACAAAACAAGGGAATAAAAGCTACAGGCTAAAATCCCCTGCAGGCATATATGTCAGGATCAGGGGAGATATATTTATATCGACTGATGCAAATACCCTTGGCTAAGAATTTAAGGACTGTTCATTGTTAACATTGGTGGGGAACTGGTATGAAACCAATTTATGGACCAATTTTTCATATATCATCCACATCTAAGTTAGCAGAAACAACTAAGTTTCACCCTCTCTATATCAGAAAAAAAGATAACCCCTTCAAATCAGCTTTACCAGTGACAATTAATGATAGATTTGTTGGATGTAAAGATTATAGAATCAAATTATAGTGTTGGGCCCGCTCTATGCTCTTATGATTTTAATGGTGCAAATGATATTCCAAAAAAGCAAACAAAACAGGTTTTGTATGCAAACAAAAATACTTTTCTTTCTAAAATTTTTATAGGCCCCAAAAGAAAACTAATTTTAAATTTTATGCATGCAAAATGACTGAAAATGTTATTTAAAATGTTAGGTCCACAGCATCATGTTAGTTAAAATCAAAAGCATAATTATGTCCCCTTTTAGTATCTATTGAAGACCATAACTCCCCCCCACAGTCAAGCAAAGAAATTCATTTTCTACCCATCCCCTAATGTTAGAAATGAACAGTCCCTTATCAAACATTAACTCTGGTTTTGCAAGCTAGTTTTAACTTTAAACTTTGGTGCTCCTTTTTCAAGCTCTTTCGATTGACATATTTTAAGTGTGATCAGGAAAATATAACAAGAAATGAAAACTAGATCTTTTAACTATTATCTATAAAATTATTATATATAGCTGTGAGACTTCTGGAAAAGAGATTCAAATTTTCTGCAATTAAGTGCTGCTTCAATTGGATATTTTCCTGCTGGGAAGTACAGTACACTGTATTTCAGTACCATATTGCAGACATAGAGCAGAACAAACAAAGCCCTTCGACTCGATTTATATAATCAGCATGTTAAACACTTGTCCTATTACTAGTATTCATGGAAGCCTGCCCTTCTTCATTTTTGGAGTGAGGCCTGATGGGGAAAACGGAACATGGGTAGATGTTCTGGTTCTGACAGTTGACACACAATTTTCATCAATGAAAGAAATTTTTCTTTGTGGTGGCTTTTCCTTGGTGTAGAATGCTAAGGACAAATATTGCCCATCTGATTGTATCCTTGGAGCATTCCCTATTTTAATACAATTTCCATTGTCTGCTAGTCCATCATGGGCATACCATCCACTGCTGAGATTTGGCTTTTCCACATAAACATCAGACCAGTAGTGTGCTCGTGCTTGGCTGTGGTATATGAGCCCCCTAAGATTATACATGCTGCCACAGACATCAAAACTCATATCAAGATGAGGAGTCCAATCCAGAGGAGCAGAACTTGTTTTTACTACTTCAAAAATGATTAAGTCTGGAATTGACTTAATGGTTGCAGTCCTTATAGATGCCTCATCACATTGTTGCATGTTTACCATATCTTTGTTTAGATCTTCCTGTTCTTTTAGGGGAGCATTACACATTCCAGACACTGAAGAAAATCCATTTGGTTGTGCCAGACGTTTAAAGTACTTGTTTATACTGACAGGGCTGGTTGTTGAAGAATCTAGGTTGTCCTCTGGTAGAAACTCATCTGCAACAACTCTAAATGTTCCTCTCTTGTCCATTCGGTCCTTGAATTGATGACATCTGTGTTTCAAGCATCTGCGTTGTATGAAAATTTCGAATGTGAAAAACTGTCTTTCACTAGGTGTCAAGTGCCGATAAAGCAGTGGTATTATGCCTTCTAAAGAGCATTGGTTACCAATCTTGTAATATTGCCGGCCATGTGCAGTTTTGTTCTGTAGAAAGTTCCATAACTTCATTTTACTCTCGTGGAGTTGGCCCATACAATTCAGTTGCCATGCTGATGTTAGGGATGAAAGAGCAGCAGATGTCATTGTGCTTTTTTTGAGAAAGTAGGGATTTGCATTGAAAATCTCACATAAAACCACAAGTAGAGCGTCCTGGTGACAAGAATTGCTAATATTGCCAGAGCCATTGACGTAAGATGGGTATAGAAAACACTGTAGAGGAACTGATACATGTAGATCTGCCTGTGTGGAATCAGCCTGCTGGAATAATCCTCTCTGAACTTGGCTGCTTTTAGCTTCACATTTGTTGCTGTTGCAAACTACTAATGGCCGTTGGCACTTAGAGCAATGATGAACTCTCTTTTTTGTATCTTTCACTTTTAGATTTGTTTTCCCTTTGATTGCTTTTTGAATATTTGCTGCACTGAAAAGACCTAAGTGTGCACTAGTGCTAGGGCAGCTCATTGATGGAATTTCACTTACAAACAGGATCTGCTGGGCAAACTGTGATGACTCCTTTGCTAGTTCTTTCAGGCTAGAGTGAAGTGTAGTGGGTGTTGCTGTTAGTACCCAATAGTGATCATACATTGCCTCCAATAACTTATCAAGAAATTTCTTATTGTTATTAACAATGTATATTTTTGTTGTTCTTGGTGTCCAGGAAATAAAGTGGCACCATTTTGTATTTGTTGCTTTCATATTGAGCTGTACCTGCATGTAATAATGTGAGGGAATTGTTTTGTAATGTGATGGAAAGCCACCTTTAAATGGGCACTTGTACTCAACAATTCCTTTCCCACTACATCCATTAATGCCAGTCCCATCGATGTACACCAAATCATCAGGAGATCCTGCCACAAATCCTTCTCCATTCTTTGAAATTACCCACAATCCAGTCTCCTCTACTGTATAATTGATGCATGTCTGTTTTAGGAAGTTCATGTATGAGACTCGTGCACTATCTTCACAGTGCGTCCCCCATTCCATAGCCAATTTGTTGATTTCGCTGCTGTTATCTGAAGAAGTATCATCTTGAAGAATGGCCTTTTTCCAGTAGGTCTGAGCCTCCCTTAACCCAAATACACCTGCTATTACCCCTGCACTACTTGCATTCAAAAAGTTCTTCCTAGCTGTTAACCATGCTTTGGATCTCTGCTTTAGATGTCTTAACTTTTCATATCTCCCCAAAGATGCAACAACTTGCTTGTCATCTTCAAGGATTTTGTAATGTACATTTTTCTCAAGGTCATCCTGTGGTAGAAGACTTACTTGGATCTGTAAATCTGGTCGATTTCTAATTTGTGGGCCTGAAACACTGGTGGCTGACATTTTTGCATTTTCTTTCCTGGTTTTACATTGCTCAGCTAGATGCCCTTTTACACCGCACTTGAAGCAGGACTGTTGAGCTAGCCATTGGGAGTCGGGTGGATTAACACAGTCTCTTGCCCAATGGCCAAGAGATCCACATCTCTTGCAGATGTCAGTTAACTGTGCTTGACGACGTGTTGATTTTAGTTTGCTTCTAATAGCTGCTGATTCACCTGATGCTGGAGACAAGTCAGCTTTCATTAAATGAAATACACACCTTCTTTTCACAAATTTTCGGAGATATAACTCCATAGCCTGACTGGAATATTCACACTCTCCAGAAAAGTGCTCACACATGGAAATCCACCATTTGTAGATTGTTCTGTCGTTTAGGAGGTCTTGCCAGCCATTGTTAAAAGAGTCTTTTTTAAAGATCGGGAAGTTAAAATATTCCTGTTTGAGCTTCCTGTCTAGAAGGATATTAAACATCATTACCATATCTCTGTTTGCAATATCATAAATGGCCTCAAGTATGAGGTGTGTTGAGCTTATTATGGTTGAGGGCAGATTAAGATCAATTGAAGTCATTATATCTGTAAATTGCGATTCAAGCTTTGATTTCTCATCTTGGCTGTAAGACTTCATTATTTCATCATTTTCTGGGCATTGTAAATCTCTCTCTACCTTAGATTGTGAGCTCAGCTCCTGTTTTAGCTGCATATTAATAAATTCAATAGTTTCTTTTTTTAAGTAATTGTTTGTAGCTTTTCTATCTTTGAACAGGTTTAATTGGAGAGGTTTGACACTACATAAAACTGGACATTCGTAAGATGTAGATGAGCCCTCCAGTGTTCCAAGCTCCTGTGTTGTAGAGAAGTCAATGTCTAAGGTCCTTCTTATTTGCATAAAGCGATGAACAGTGGGTGAAACCTCTCTTGCTCTGACTAGGGAAAAATAGTTTTCAACATCATCCTGGCAGAGACTCTTTGGGACTATATTGATGTGTGGATAGTTAATCTTTATGTAACCTACTAGGCCTAATGTGCCTCTGATCAAGACTAACAAATCTTTGTATGTTTTGTAAGGAATAAACTGTTTTTGAATAGCATATCTTTCCTCCTTGCTTGTGCATTTGCGTAATTTCTCTTGGTTTTCATTGTACCATTTCTTAAAAAACAGAAGCACACGAATAAGATCTATCATATAACTCGAATTTAAAGTCAAAGAGTTCATCATTCTGAATAGTGTATCACTCATTTGAATGTACTCAACCGTAAATCTTGTCTCATCAGGTTTGAATGGGAAGTTCTCGACCAGCATTTTTTGTACAGTTGCCTGGGACAGTACATCACGTGCATATTTTACTTTCATTTTACTTCGGTTATCAATAATAACATGTTTGCTGGTTAAATGACTGTCTTCAGATCTTGCTACAGCCATTACATGATCCCATTTTATTGTATTGTCTTTGTACGTTAGGTTGTATCGAGAATTGTGCATGAAGTTTCGTAACTTTTTGATCATGTGAGGATAATCAGAAATCCAATAGATTTGCCCACCTGATACACTGTTTGGGCCAACCCATGTGCACTGGCTGTAAGATGCAGTTTTAAAAAATTTGGAGTTCCAGGTGCCTCCATCACAGACTCCATAAACAACATTGATCTTGCCATTAGACACTTTGTGGAGTGCTTTCAAAAGAGGCCATATCATTTTCTCATTCAGTTTTTCAGACGTTACACTGTAAACTGGAAATGATGCTACTGGCCACGTAAAGTCTCCCTCTAGACTTGTCAGAAAAAATTGACAAATTTGCCTCGCAGATGGTGTATGTTTAGCATGTTTTTGCTTTTTAAATATTTCCTCAGAGTCACTTGAGTCAGAACAGGTATCACTTTCATTTTCATCAGAACTTTCAGAGTCATATTTGTCATTATCACTGTCATCCTGGTTAGTGTCTATGTCAATATTGAGTTCTGGAGGTAGATCAAAATCTTCAAATCCTACAAGCTCTCCTGTACGTCTACAAAGCTTGACTCCTTCCCTGATGTCAATTTCATCCCAGTGAATACCAAAAACGGAGGATGGACTACTTCGCAACTGTAAAAATTCAGACCAGCACCTGTCAATCTGTGCTAAGTCAATGGGGGAGGAAGATATCTCAGTATTTCTAAATTCTTCAACTAAGCGCCAAGATGGTAATGGTAGCCATTTCCTGACTGCTTCATAACCTTTCCGTTTGCACTTAACAGCGAGGCTAATTGCTAACTTGATTGTTAATGAATCCCAACGCATTCCAGTTGAATATGTTCTTGTGCCATTACCATCAGAGGAGTCGGGGGTTTTTTCTTTTGATTTAGATACTAAAGCATCTAACATGAAAGAGTACATTATTGTTCCTTCTTTCAGTATACCATTCGTAATGGAGAATTCCACCATTTCAGACAGTTCACTATATGTTGGTTTAAAGTTTGGAGTGTATATCTTGGTTTTTCTCTTTTTCATTAAGGCACGAAGCCTTTTGTTCTGCCAAGAAAGTCTACGAATTTCCTTGGCCATATTCCTGGCTCTTTCTATAAGCTCATTGTGAGATAGTGTTGTGAATTTCACTTTGCTAGAAGCTTTGGTTGATGACTTTTCCTGAAGTTCATCATATGATCTATGAGTTCTTAAACAGCCATGAAGCAGTTTTCTGCAAAAATCACAGCGAGGGGACTTGCTTTTGTCAGGAACAGTCTTTCTGCAAGTGTTTGACCTTATTGTTTCCCTTATACAAAATGTTTTCATTGTTAATGCCCAATTGTTATCTATGACAAATCTGCATTCATCCCCCAGACTTACTTTCTTTCTTGCCCATTGTATAATATTTTGTTCATACACACCATAGCATAACTTTGTTTTTTGCAAGCCAATAAGGGCATTGTAGATTTGCAAACAGACCCCATCTAAGGGTACCAAGTGAGTAATAAGTTGACTAATGGAATCTTGTCTATTTCCCAGTACATAAGATTCAACTTTGATACCTTCATTGCAAATAGATACTGTAAGCTGTCTCTCTCCAAAGTTCTGTACCTCATCCCTTTGGGGGGAGAAACTAAATTGAAGGGCATTTTTACTGAAAGACACTCCCCAATAGGGCAATTTTACAAGCACTTTATTAGTCATGAAGCGGTAAACTTGTTGTAATTGTGATGGCATCCTGTCTGCTTCATCTACATATACTTGGGGTACTGACATTCTAGAAATGTGTACTTGTTCAATGCACTCTCTGCAGACATAACTGGAATTAGGTGTCCAGTCGCTCACAGGGCCACCAGAAACACTATCACATGAAGTGTAGTATGGCTTCAAATTGTTGCTAAGCATAACTGAGTGAATCAAACATGTGGTCTTATGTCTATAAATATTTTTTTCTTGGTGGCAAAGTATGCAATCTTGCTTAAGCAACTGGCTAAAAAGTACCATTCCTTGTTGATTACTCCCAGTATTTTTATGTAGTAGTTTGTCATAGTTTAGGTGGAATTCACAGATAAACAGTCCCCAGGAGTGTTTTTGCATAGATGACTTAACTTCATATGATCCTTGTAAAAGAGCAATTGGGTATAAGCCATTACCAGCACAGCCATCAATGCAACAAGAATTGCCCCCACCTGTAGGTGTGCAATTATTATGCTCATCTGTTGTTTTCTGAGCAGAAGTAGCTCTACTTTTTAATGTTTTTGACATGATGTACCTAAAATATTAATATGAAATGGGTTGTTAGATGCACTTCAAGCACAACACTAGGGCTCTCTGGATTTTTTCACAGGGATATAATTATGTATCTAGGGGGTCCTGGAGTGCATGTTGCCCCCCTTGAACAATGAATTTTTAAACATACAAACCTAAAAAATGGTAGAATGGAGGGATGCCATTCATTAAAAACTGTATCCCCGTTCTCTGGAATTCCAATTTCCAACTTTAACTACTGGAAAAACCATGTAGTCTCAATCGTGTACTAAAATCTCAGTTTTTTCATTAAACATATTAAAGTCTGATTCCTTGTCTCCAGGATAAAATGATAAATATAGGTTGAACTTCCTATCCCCAATAAGTATAAAATTGTATTAACTAATAATGATATAAAATTTTATTAAATTTGTAAACACATCCATAGAGTTAAGATTGAGTAGCACAGGTGTTTTGTGGTTGTAGTTCCTATGCACCAATATTTTAACTAACATTTCTACAGTAATACTTGCCAAGAATAGGCTTATACTTTCAGTTTTGGGATTGTCATCAAGCAAGACATCAAAACTGCTGTAAGAATTTTTAGATATTTCACATTGTGGGTTTCCTGTAAATTCCTTACAGTTGCTTGCCATACATGTCTGATTTTCCAAGTAACTATCTTTTTCTTCCAGAAACTCAATAAGATTGGGGTATTAATTACTTCAGTCAATATTGCAAAAATTGTTCTTTGTCAACCATTAAGCCTCCCCCCTCCTTCAAATAAGCCCCCCCTTCCTTTTTGAAACCAAGAATAATAATAGCACCCCAGACTAGCAAAGACTTGTCGAGTACTTCATTAATAGTTATATAAACTGTGAAATAGTTATGTTCTACATATCAGTCTAGTTAGTTTTTTCAACATAGTTTTGTTTATTATGTGTTTTGTGAGACTGTATTTTGGAAACTAGAAATTGCTCCTGTCATGTTTGCAGAATTCGATTGTTTTAATCTTTTAAAGTGCTTGCAAACATAAGATGCCCCACAAGTTGACTTAGTGCTGAGAACCCCTACAGAACTAATTTAATTTTAGAAAGTTCCAAAACACAAAATAAATACTGTACAATAAAAAAATAAAACTATTTGTCTCAATTATAGTACAGTTATGTAGCTCTACATTTACCTACACCCTATGGAAGAGCAGCCTTTTAATTTACTGAGCCATCTGTGTCCCACCCTAAAAGCCTAGGATTTCCTTATTTACCCCTGCTATGAAATTCTTTGGTAAAGTTTCACAAGATTATATAACAAAATACTAACTCTATTTCCATTTTGACGACTAGCAAACCCTAAACCTGAAGTAATTTAGATCAGTGTTTTCAAGCCAAAAGAGGTGAATCCAACCTAGATATTAGGTTGGGATGTTCATTTAAAACTAAAACATTTAGCTATTGTGATGTTTACAAGAGGAATACCATCCACAAATGAACTGATAAAGATATGGTAGGAGGGTGGGGCTGATGGAGAATCCCATCTCCATTACTTTTACCCTTGAACCTGATACACAGACAACCATACCAACAAGTACTGTTTAATAGGACACTTTTATCTCAAGCCACTGTAAGTGAGCTGCCATGAGATTAATGGAGGGTGACTTTTGTATTCATGCAAATGTTGTAAGATAGGAGTGTCGGCAGTATCAACCACTGTTATAAAATACTACCTGCATCAATACAATATCTAAGGGGTTATGTTTTAATGGCCTATATACTTCTGGAATGTTACAATTTATTGTCAGGTAAAGACACAAACAGACAAGAAAATATACAAAATCATGACTTGCAGATTTGATATCTACCACCTCAAGGAGTCTTGATAAAAAACTCCTGAAATATTGTAAATCGTTTTTCTGAAGGCATGTACGTGTAGGGTGTCATTTGTAATTGAAAGCACCTTTTTCAGACTGTGGCATCGTGATACGATATTTTTTGCATGTACTGTTAGCTTTTATATATTTATAAAGGTCTCTGAAATCAGTCAAGCTAACAATATCAATAATAAAAATCAAACTCAAAGTTTTTCTATTTTAATGACAGTTTCCAAAGATTATCTAAAGCACCAGCTACAGAATTACTTGCCTATATGTGCAGTTACAAATATAGCGGACATTTACCCACCTGCTTTTAACAATCGCTCCATTTTTTGTTGTGAAACTTAGTCGCACATTTTTTTCAAATCACGTCCGACAGACCATTTTTTAAAAGATATCTCCGTAAACTATCTTTTTCAAATGGAAGTGTTTAGTTATTAAGACAAACCTATATCCACTGCATTGAAAAAACAACAAATATCCGTAAAAACGCGTTCACGAACAATGGCCAACAATAGCTCGTAGGTCCTTCATATATGGTACATTAAGTTGACGCATACTTTCAATTACATTTTATGATCAACTACTGTACCTAGGAGCAGTTTACTGTCCCAACAGATGAAGTAGCTACTTAAAAACTCAAAGTAAACTATAATAAGAAAGTGTAGCCGTGATTTTATGTCACGATAGCAATACATACCACGACAAAACTCAATTCAACACACAAACATTCTTCCTAGATATCTCGAACTTTATTTTCTTGTTTTTGGGATTCATATGATTCCCCTTTTCCTGTCTTCTTGCTAACCTTGGTACAGAAGTGGGGTAGCTAAAAGGCTAATTAAGGTCTGCTCTGTATGGGAGCCATCTATGCTTTTCAAAAAACAATTCCAGGTGCCGTGCAAGCTAAGCTCTACGAAAAATCGTTTAACACAAGTTATTGATTTTTAGATAACACTTCGCCGGTACCTGAGGATTGACTCCTGCGTATATAACTGTACTGGAAATTAAGACCCGAGTTCTTTGAACGTTCCACGATATATATAAAGTAAAGAAATTTGTTGCTTCCTCAATACCATGTCCGAAGCTTCAAACTTGTAAAGTGGACGGAATTCATTGCCATAATACATTTCTAACAGGATAATACATTAAGAAGCCATGTTTAAACGTTATGACAATTTCTAAGATATATTCGTCGTCCGTTGTTGTCACATTCAATATGGCGATCGTTGGCTAATTGAGATTCATTACGCATTCCCGGCGCGGAACTTTTTTGATTGACAGTTTTTCAACTAGGGGTATATCATCGTGACGGAAAAAGCGGCAAGATCAAAGGAAGCTGCGTACCCCCCTGGAAGCTTTAATCCTGCTGTAAACTAACTTGAAACTGATTCAATTGAATCCTAATACTGTAAACTAAGTTCAGACGGAATCGCCGCTTTACTATTTGAATCTAATTCAGTGCAATCCTACTAAACTAACCTTAATTTATACTAACTCAATTGACTACTACTGGAAAGAAACTTTCGAACGGAGTCCTCGTGAAACAGCTATATACAAATTTTAAACTGACTCGATTGAGTGTAATTGTAAATGCCTTGGTGTAAACCTGCCGTAAGTAACTTGAAACTGCACTTAATGTATACTAATTTTAAACCTTTTCGATGTAATTTTATTTGAATGTATGTATTGAGTTCAACTATAAAAACGTCTTTTGAGTCACCGCCCTAAAAGCTTAATTTGGCTAAAATGGCCTCTTCATGGTTGATAATTTATTTCTTCCCTGTAAAAGATTGAAGAGGATGTAATATTCTGTTAGTATAATGTTAATATATATAGCAAATTATATATTAGGTATGAATTTGTACAGAAAACATGTGTTAACAGACTGCTTTTTAATGTGGGCATAATTTGAAATAATAAGTCAAACATAAGTTTCTTTTTACTTCTGCTTCGAAGTGAGTTTATAAATTAAAATTGCCACTGGTGGGCTACCGTTGCTTTATATTTTCAATTCATTTGGCAGTCAATACTTCAAGAGTATGAGTTGTATTAATTCTAATTAATATCAAATCAAAGTATGTAATAGCTAAGACGAAACAATCATTACATATTAACAAACTTAAGTGATTTTTTCCATTTCTAGAACTGAACTGTTATTAAGAACGTTTTCATGGACCACGTATACTGTTAAGAACAGACTGTAGGCTAATCCCACCATGATTCCATCATTGTAAATTACTATTATTATTATTATTACTATTATTATTATTATTATTATTTTTAAATACTTACGAGTTTATTATTAAAGATTAATGAATTGAACATATTAAAAAGATAACTTTTCTTGCATAAACTTTAAAAATGTTACAAAATATTACGCTAAAAATTGACGTTAAACTTACCGTCTTACATTTTGCGTCGAAGCTCAGCTTGTACTTTTCCGTGATGTCTTTCTTAGATTGGTAAGTACATGGTTGTCCAGGGCTGGTTGAACAATTTCTGGCTGCCCGACAACATCAGCTGGTAAGAGCTGCAGGCCACTTGTGTCGTCCAGCAGCCAAGAAGTGGATAACCTGAGTATCAGGCCCTCAGGGGAAGGGGGTGGGGAGAAAGAAGGAAAGGAGAGGGAAAGGAGAAGAGGGCCTGACACAAACCCATTGATTGGACCATGACCAACATCCAGAATCTGGATGTTACGCTGATTGGTCCAAAGACAAAAGCGGTATCACGTGAGTCATACCGGAAGCGATGCGGCCGGCAGCGATAAATTCAGACGCCATATTAAAAATTGTGCTTTCTACTTTAGCTATTTATGTTTATCTTGACATCTTGCCATGGATGACACAGAGTTTGAAGACGCTCTCAAAACTGCACTGCAGTTTTTCCCAGATGTTCAACTCAAATTTGAACAAAAAACCTGCTTGAAATCCTTGCTGTTGAACGCAAAGACGTTCTAGGAGTATTGCCGACTGATTTTGGAAAAAGCTTGGTCTATCAGTTGCTCCCAAAACTTTTTTCAAGCTACTGGTTCGCGAAAACAGGCAAACAGAAAACCTGTAATGTAATCGTTGTTTTAATAGCCCACTGGAGTTAATTCGAAAGCAACAAGTCGAGAGACTGAAATGCAAGGGGATATGTGCGGCGACGATTGAAGATCTGGTTGTTTCGCCAACGTCTAATGTCAGTTCGCCAGCGCTTATATGTCAGTTCGCCAACGTCCAAAATACTTTGAGAAGAGGTATAAACGGATGTAAAAATATTTCTCAGTTGATAAGAGCTGACAAGATAATCGATGTCACCATAGAAAGTTCGTCGTGCGAAGGCTCAGAAAGGAGCGGTTTATTATCATGTTCACGATAAACAAACATAAACAACAACTTACCGTGCACCGTTTTGCGCTAGATCTAAAAAAAAAGAAATTATAATAACCGGTAACCGGTGAATTCCGTAGTCATAAATGAAATAAAATTGCTCTTGTTGTTTTAAACTCTATTTATTATCATATTTGAAAGATGAAAACAAAGATAAAACGATTGTTTCTTTGTCTTAATTCAAATTTCTTTTGGTAATTTGTAATTACATTTCAGATATACTTCACTAAGAATTTTGGACGTTGGCGAACTGACATATAAACGTTGGCGAACTGACATTAGATGTTGGCGAAACGACTTCATACGTTGGCGAACTGGACATTGGCGAAATGACCTGTTGGCAAAACGACGGGTTACCATGTAAAGGGCTTCTTTGAGTTTGAGAGAGAAAGGAGCATTGCCTAGGATAGTAAAGCAGGAACGAGTGTATTTGGATTTGCAATAAGGATTAAAATAGTGAATCTATTCATTGAGTATCACCTCGCCTATATCATATTAGTTTTCTGTAATATATAATTCGAACTGCAAACAACTACTGTAGTTCATTTGCACTGAAGATGGCTTATAGTTAAGTCGAAACATGTTTGCATTAAAAAACCCTGTTTTGCTTTAATCAGATGATTTTATTGATAAACTGATTTGTGCATCCTTTTTTTGACTGATTAGTATGTTTAAATACTAAAACAATTAGATATCTCATCCTTATATTAGACAATTAGACATCTCATCCTCATATTAGACAATTAGACATCTCATCCTCATATTAAGAGTTTGAATAAAGGAAGACAAAAAAAATGAAAAGAAGGAAAGGAAGAGGTTGACCATTCTTCCTAGTACCTGGAGAAAAATCCTAGGAATCAGATCGAGGTTGGCAAATATCAGCTCACGAACGAAGACTGGAAACCCATCCTGGGTCGTAGAGATGGAAAGGGCAATTGGTGATTACTATGCTAACCTAATTCCACTCACTTATCTAGCTTTTCTAGCCATAATTTCGTTTATCAGTGTTTTAATACAAAACAACAAGGCACGAGAATATAAAGATTTTCACTAATACTGATCAAGAAAGTAAGACATTCACTTTCTTAATTGAAACGAAAATTTATACAAGATGAGTTGGTCAGCGGCTGTCAGGGCATCCAGTAGTGTTACAATCTGCTCTGAAATTTTCCGTCCAAGATACTTTAAAATTCTAGCTACACGTATTCATTTGTGATAGTTGATCTACTTAACATCCGACCTGACTTCTGGTTTATTTTTGTGTGGATCTATGTCCTTGGAGCTCAGTTTTTACTGTTGTTGTCTTGGATCTGCTCGTTAGCGTCCGCCATCTTGTTAGACCATGAGAGCTGTTTTGTCTATACTAGCTGCGGCTGTGCTTGTGAGAACTATTTACCGACACAGACTCCTGATTCAAGGTATTTATTTGAAACCTTCGACTCCTGA